>JAUMJK010002397.1:0-68036 GCA_033558105.1 Coccyzus lansbergi
GGTAATCTGTGATCGAAGCCACGCCCCCGTGTGACATGAAACCACGCCTCCCTCTATATATAAACCGCATGCTCAAACTAAGCCCCGCCCCTAGACCGTGAGGCCACGCCCCCGGTGCCGGCACAACTCTCATGCAAAGCCACGCCCCTCGCCGCAAAGCCACGCCCCCTGGGGAAAGCCCTGACCCTCCGGACAGCCCCGCCCCTCAAGGGACGTCCGTGTGACGTCGCTCAAGCCGGAAGCGCCAAGAGAGGAGGGCGGGGCAATCCTTAAAGGGCCCGCGCCTCGCTGTAAGGAGGGGTGGGAGGGGCTGCGCGTGTTAACTCCTTGCTGCCCGCCGAGCGCAGAGCGGGAAGGCGAGAGGGCCTGGCCGCCCGCTGCCCCGCGCTTACAATCCCGCTGGGGATATTTGCAAAGAATCATTCAAGGAGGCAGTTTGTTGGTGCAAAGGAGGCCACGGGGATAGGGGCCAGGCTGGGGCAGACATGGGGCTGTGGGACGGGCAAAGGTCCCGAGCTGAGGCGGTGGCAGAGCTGTTGAGGGCTGGGTGCTGAGGAGATGGCAGGGGCACCGAGGGCTGGGTCACCAGCCACTGAGTGCTGAGGTAACGTTTGGGTCACCAAGCTCTGGGTGCTGAGGCAGGTGCTGAGGCAATGACTGGTCACCAAGCTCTAGGTACTGAGGTGATGTTTGGGTCATCAAGCCCTGAGTGCTGAGGCAATTGCTGAGGCAATGGCTGGGTAACCAAGTTCTGGGTGCTGAGGCGATACCTGGGTC
Source organism: Coccyzus lansbergi (assembly GCA_033558105.1). Taxonomy (NCBI): domain Eukaryota; kingdom Metazoa; phylum Chordata; class Aves; order Cuculiformes; family Coccyzidae; genus Coccyzus; species Coccyzus lansbergi. The sequence continues at coordinate 778 of JAUMJK010002397.1, forward strand.
ACCAAACCCTGGGTGCTGAGGCAATGGCTGGATCATGAAGCCCTGGGTGCCAAGGCAGGTGCTGAGGCGATGGCCAGGTCACCAAGCTCTGGGTGCTGAGGCAACTGATGAGGTGATGACTGAGTCACCAGCCACTGAGTGCTGAGGCGATGGCTGTTCACCAAGCCCTGGGTGATAAGGTGATGGCTCAGTCTCCAAGCCCTGAGTGCTGAGGCAATTGCTGAGGCGATGGCTGGGTCACCAAGCTCTGGGTGCTAAGGCAGGTGCTGAAGCAATGGCTGCGTCACCAAGCCCTGGGTGCTGAGGCAAGTGCTGAGGCAAGTGCTGAGGTGATGGTGGAGTCGCCAAGCCCTGGGTGCTGAGGCAGGTGCTGAGGTGGTGGCAGGGGCCACTGAGCATGGGCACTGAGGCAATGGCATGTGCACAAGGTACGTGGATTCCCCTAGGAGATGATGGTGGGCAGCAGATGCCCCCCGCCTTCATGCCTTATGACAGGGGCTTCTTCAGAGCTGTGAGGGCAATCAAACTTTTGGCCTCCCACTTGTTTGCCCACATGCTGTTGTCTCTAAGAATCACAGAATAGAACCATAGAATCACTAGGTTGGAAAAGACCTCTTGGATCATCAAGTCCAGTCATTCCTATCTGCCATATCACCTCGTCTACCTGTCTTTTAAATGCCTCCAGGGATGGTGACACAACCACCCTGCCCTCCAGCAGATTAACAGTTTGTGGCACCCTGTCACCCAGCCGCTGCTCGTTCCTGCATTAGAAAGTGAACTTTCTTGAGCAACCACTGCTATCCAGAGCCTGGAGGGTCTACAGAGTCTTTCACGGTGGCTTCAATGCCATTCTCATGTGGGCTCTGTATATGCCATGTGAGGCAAAATTTGAGCTTCTTATCCTGGATTTGTAAGTCTACAGATACGGTGGAAGGACCAAGTAAGCACAGTCCAGTCCTCGTTCCCCAAAACCACAGGATTTTTCCCCAGTGCTTTCTCACATTTGGCTTCCAATGGCATAAATGATGTATCTTTGGGAAAGATCCTTCACTTGCAGCACTTGGAAATTTCGTTGACTTTACAATATTGCAGGAATGAGAGGATTGTTACTGTGTAGCAGTAGCCAAATGCTATGTTTATAGGTGAACTGTGACTGGAAGGAAACAGAACTGTGCATACAGCCCAGTTGTCGGGACTTTCAAGGGGAGCAATAGACTGTACCTGTATTTATAGGATACCTTCCACTTTATAACCTCAGAATGTTTGACAAACTTGATAGGTAACCCCTTGATATATGGAGACAGAAGTTGCTGAAGGATCACAGCAGTAAGAGAAGCCAATGTACTGAGCATAGCAAGGGGGTGCTACCTACCTGGGTCCTATCCTAGTCTGCTGCAGTCAGATAATGTGGCTAACCAAAGCATTCCTTCATCTTTCCCAGCATAGAATCATAGAATCATTTAGCTTGGAAAAGACCTTTAAAATCATGGAGTCCAATCCTAAATCCAGCACTGCCAAGCCCACCACTAAACCATGTCCCTGAGTGCCACATCTACACATCTTTTAAATACCTCCAGGGATGCCAGTCCACATCCATGGTGAAGGTATGTGGTGGTATGAGGTTATTTCTTCGTTCATGTAGATTTGATCAAAGATGGTGTTATTAAAATGACAAATTATCAACAGAGATGAACAATGTTCTACTTGTAGAGATCTCTGTGAAAATATTGCTTGAAGAGAAACTGTTTTATTCTGTAAAACTCCAGGAGATCGGGATTATACCTCATGTGAGGGCTGTTGACAATCCAGGAGAGCATCCAGCACTTTTCTCTGCATGTGGCTGTGCTCTAAGGGCACATCCCTGGCATGTGTCCTGCTGCCCTTAGGGTCACCCCTGGTGGGAGAGGTTGAAAGATTTGTCCATATTCTGGTCTCTGATTGCACCAGCCACACAAGCACAAGATTGTGATGCTGCCCTGGATTTGCTCTTGGCAGCACCTGACCTGATTTTAATTTTGGGTGCTCAGTTAGAAATGTTCTGTCAGCTCCCATCTCCAAAAGCACTGATTAAACACTGGGAAAGATCATGCTCTCGCAAGTGTCCACTTTGAACATCCTAAAGAAGGGAGACATCTAAAATATCTATTCCTGTCTGAAAATGTTGTTAGATGCTTGAATAGTATTTCCATTAATTCGCAGTGAGGGCACATGTTGGAGGTAACCTGTATGAATTGGCATTGCAGCTGTCTCTGCTGGCTCCTACAATAAACGGAAACCTTATTAAACAGTTTCTACAAGCAAAGAACTAATTTTTAAATTAATTTACTGCAGCTAATGAATACACACATTTTGCAGTGATTCTGTTATTTCTGATCCAATACACGAAACCAATGACATCTTACTTTTTAATAATATTTCTCCTTTCATCATTACTTTCTATTGAGTAAAATGGATTTCCATGTGAAAGCCACATGGAATGGTACAGCTTATCTTTAAAGTTTGGATCAGTTTACTTTTTCAATATTTCTTATTTTTCTATTTCTCTTCTTATTTTGGTTGAAAGTGCCTGAGCAACTGCTTTCTATTAAGTTATTGCTTGCAAAATGAGCCTTGCTATACTATCTAGAAATAGTATTTCAAAATGAGCCTCAGGCAACATACTTAACATCTACAATGCCACAAATTTCATCTTCATGCATAACATTGAAAGAAATCTATGCAAGGAGCCATATGGTTTTGTGAAGAATTAGTAGATGAATGAATGCAGAGTTGTATGACTCATTCATGGTAGTCCCTTAGGCAGATCCCAGTAAAAGCCAAGATATTTATTTATTTTTTTTTTTTAATCAAAGACAATTACATAAAATCGTGCTTGCTCAAGTTGCCAAGTTTCTTTCCCCTTCTCCTTTTTAATGATCATGGTTAATATCTGCCATTCAAATATCTCTGTACTTCCTTCATCTGGACCAACCTGCTAAAAGGCTGAAGAGAACTAGAACACAGAAGAATTCATTTAGCTGCAAAAGTCACAACCACTCTGCACTTGCATCAATTTTCCCCTGACGTGATTGTTCTGGGCTGTTCAGCATAGGGAAACACAGGTTGCTGTAGAGAGCAGAGGAAGAACTAAACACCACCTGCTACACCTTCAGAGCCTCAATGTTGAGTGTTACTATCAGCTTACATCTGGCTTCAGCAAAACTTGAGTCTGCTGCTTCGTATCAAGCATTGCAAGAGGTTCTTGATTCAGAAAGTTGCATTTCTTACCTCTTTGCTGAGAGATCAGCAAGAGAAATGCAGTTACACTTTGTGCATTGTTCTCCAAATTGAGTGATAACTTGCAGGAACAGAGGCTCTTCCAGAAGTAGTGTCCTGTCTACAACCTCCCCAGGATACCCAAAGTTATTGTCATTGACAAGAGACATTTGTAATAAGAATTTTCCTACAGGATACCTCCAGGCATGACCAGTGGGTCCATCTAGAGATCATCTCTAGGTGGTCCAGTATCTTTGGCCATATATATAGACAAATATAACCCAGAATTTTGTCTGTTGATTCCAGTTATTTGGGTCTCTGGGTTCTTACATTAAAAAAAAAGTGCTGTTTCAAACACAATGTTAGCAGAAGTTTCTTAAATAGCTGAAAGAGACTGGTTTGGGTCTCATTGACTCAGTGGTGGTATGGTTTTGAACTTTTCTGTCTGACATCCGAGCTGTCCATCCTTGGAAAGACACAGCCTGTAATAGAACTGTGGTCACTTGAGCTGGTTTCTCCAAATGAAAGACTGCATAGAGCTGTGGCTTCGGATACCCAGAGGAATGGCTTATTTCTTCTTTTCCAAAGCATGTGGAAAAGGAAATAACTTCTCTGAAGCTACTAAAAGCTGTAGCACTGCTTCCAGTTTAAGTGGGAGTGCTGAAGTCCAATCCTGATGTGAAACTGTTCTCATTGCTGTCAGATGTAGACAGGCAGTGGGTCTGCATGTGTTACACAGCCATTGCACACCCATGCACAAACACCATCTGATCAGTCATGTTGCATTTCAGATTGCTCTCTCTCCTTTTTGTGCATCAAGGATAGAGGAAACCCACAGTGATATCGTGATCACACACTCACAGGAGTGAATCTTCAGTCTTCCATCAAAATAGAATGTATTCCCTCAGCATCAGGAGTGTGCCCAAACAAGCATGCTCTCAGCCTCCAGGCCTTTTTGGTATTTCCATCATCTTTTATGGGCAGCATCCAGGAAAGCCACATGGATCAGAACAAGCCTTTCTGGGGAATTTCTTTTATGGTTGCAAGAAAAGAACACTTTGTCTTTACAAAGAGTTTATTTATACAGCTCAGCTTCTGCAGGCAGAAGGAAAGTCCCTGGCTTGTGGAGACAACGAGGCAGTGGGGACAAAAATAGAATGCAAAGAACCATGGTTTGAGAGAGAAGGAAATATTGAAGTATAATTAAAAGGAAGAGAGAAGTATCTTGAAAGAATGGAGGTAGCAAGTCATGTGAACTGTCTGGAGCTATTTATTTATTTATTTATTTATGCTTTTAGAGAGGCATTTTGCACTTCTGTGGCATGGTAGATAAGTGGGAGCAAAATGGGAAACCATGGATGTGGGAAACTCCTTGGTGTGCCCTCAGTTTCTGCAGCAAGCGCATCGTGACAGTCCCACCAACCAATATACAATGATTCTTTTATTCTGTGCCCTCCTAAAGCTCCCTGAAATGCTTCACAAACTTGTAGGCAATTGAACCTCAATACAACATGGAACAAGACTTGTAGATACAGCATACATATACAAAGAAGAAGTTGGTTATAAGAAGACAACGCTATGGCCTCTCAGAAAAGCTGAGTGCAGAATTTGGGGCACTGACTCCATCCCCTGGGCTGCAACGCCTCCAGTGACTCGTCCCTGCCCCGTGTGAGGTTGGCAACATTACTCAGGCAACTACCTCTATTCTGTGTTTTAGCTTGTTTCAGGCAAGCATTAAAAGTCATCTTAAATGAATCACTGCTACTTTTCATGCACAAGTTTTAACAGTAAAATTGTGTTAAATACTGCAAAAACGGTGGTGAGTGTGAGCCAGTAAACTACACACAAAGTTTTCTTGACTACCTATTAAGAGTGTTATAAAGGTCAACCCCTCCAAGATAGACAGTAGATGAAAACCAACATTTTTGCTCACCTAAGAATTTCCTCCATAAAACCACATCTATTATTGATGCATTAGTAGAACATGCCCAGGGGGAGAGGTTTTTCTCTGGTAGAACCTGTGTGAATCTGTGCTCTGCGGATATGTGCGAGTCTGCTCTGAAGTGGCCCCTGCAACAGCCTCTGCCACGGTCTTGCAGAGCTCTGAATGTCCAGTTCTGCTCCACATCATGTCACTTGAATTTTAGCAAATTATGTTTGGGGGTTTTTTAAGTCTAAACACAAAACTGGCACTCAGTAATCTCAAGCATACGTTATTTAGAGGGACTGGTGGCAGTCAGAGCTGGGTAGCTGTGACAGCCTTCTCTCATCATAAATCACAGAAAATGCTCTTTCATTGCCTCTGTCACCATGTTCCTACATGGCCATGAAAGAGGTACAGCCACTAAGAGCCAGAGTTTCTGATCTCTTTAGGGGAAAAAAAAATTGAAATTCATTTAGAAATTATTTCATTTATTTAATCTAAAAATAATCTAAAATTTTCTCTTTTTTTCTAGAATAAAAATATATGGGTGATTATTTAAGCTCACAAAACTATTGTAAGGATTAAGTGGTCTACGCTTTCAGATACTAGTAAAGAATTTATTTATAAAGCTCTGAACTTCCTTGCTCTTCATCAAAAGCATATCCAGTTATTTATATGCGCATATTATACCTCTTTTCCCCTGCATAAGAAACCCACGGGATTTCAAGAGGTATTTGGAGCCCTCTGGAGCAGGGCTCCCTGCAGGAGGGGCTGCCCGACAGGGCGAGCATCCCCCCACCTCCCCCAGCCCAGCGCCTTTGGGCGCAGCCCCCAGCAGATGGCAATGCAGGAGCACCCATAGCTGTCCATGGAGGTGGGAGCAGGGGATGAAAACGCTGCTCCTGGCAAAAAACAGCGCCTCAAAGATCCTGCTCGAGATTTTTTAACGTGTCCTTCAAGGGAGCACTTGTCTTTTGCTATCAGCAAGTTCTTTTATTTTGTTTTTAAGGTATAGGATGTGAATTTACAGGCTTGTGGCACTGATCTATGCAATTGGTTTGGCATCCCAAATTCCCAAATCCAAAAATTATGGATGTTCTGTGAGGATATCCAAGTGCTTAGAGGTTTCCAGCATTCAAAGATGGAAATTACAATTATAATATATGTGTGTGTGTGTGTGTGTGTATTTACATAAGCATGGGGTATTGTACGCAGGTCACAACAGTTGCATGCAACGCCATGTGCTTGAGGATGAATGGCTGGAATGCTGCCAGGTGGAAAAGGACCTGGGGATTTTGGGCATCAGCCAGCTGAATAGGAGCCAGCAGTGTGCCTGGGTGGCCAAGAAGGCCAACAGCATCCTGGCCTGTGTGGCCAGCAGGAGTAGGGAAGTGATTGTGTCCCTGTACTCAGTGCTGCTGAGGCCACACCTCAAATCCTGTTCCGCTTTGAGCTCCTCACTACTAGAAGGATATTGAGGTGCTGGAGTGTGTCCAGAGAAAGGCAAGGAAGCTGGGGAGGTCCCTGTAGAACAAGTCTTGCGTGGAGTGGCTGAGGGAACTGCAGTTGTTTCGCCTGGAGAAGAGGAGGCTGAGGGAAGACCTTACCACTCTCTAAAACTACTTGAAAGCAGGGTGTACCAAGGTGTGTATTGGTCTCTTCTCACAAATAACAGGTGATAGGATGAGAAGAAATGGGCTCAAGTTGTGCCAGGGGAGGTTTAGGAAATTGCTCTACCTGAAAATGTTGTCAAGCACTGGGACAGGCTGCCAGAGAAGTGGTTGAGTCACCTTTCCTGAAGGTATTTAAAAGTTGTGTTGATGTGCTGCTTAGGGCCATGGTTTACTGTTGAACTTGGTAATGCTAAGTTACAGTTAGACTTGATGATCTTAAGTGTCTTTCCTAACCTAAAGGATTCTCTCTTCTCTTCTCTTCTCTTCTCTTCTCTTCTCTTCTCTTCTCTTCTCTTCTCTTCTCTTCTCTTCTCTTCTCTTCTCTTCTCTTCTCTTCTCTTCTCTTCTCTTCTCTTCTCTTCTCTTCTCTTCTCTTCTCTTCTACAAATATGTACAATGTATATGCCACATAAATATAGATGTCGCACATTATGTTTATTTTAAATATATGCATATCTGTAAATCATTGCTTATGAACTCCACTCACACCACATTTTCATATATTCTCTTTTTTGATGAAAGCATTCCTGAGTATCACATCAAGGAAACTCTTTCAATGACAACTAAAAAGAGAACACAGCTCTCTAAGAAAATACTGAAGGTAGAGATACTTTCCAAGCAGAACAACTCACTGCTTTCCCAGTGCTTATAAGGGAAAATGGATGTCGTAAAACTTTGAGAAAAACACAGAAGTGTTAGAAATTTCTAGTAGCATACTTTGCCTTTTATCTGAACACATACACACACACACAAAAAAAAAAAACCAAACCACCCCAAACAAAAACACTCCCAAGATCATACAAAAAAAAAAACCCAACAAAAAAGAACCCCAAACCTCTTAAGCCAGTAAAAACCTCGTGGGAGATATTTGGGCTTGGTAAGAAATTAATGAAAAAACCTTGATTGCACCAAAAAGCTGGTGAAAAAAAACTCTTTTTCCCTTCATATTAAAACTGAAATAACTACACCTGGAGGAGAAGTCTTTCATGAAAGGCTCAGGATGGTGAACTGAAATCACAACAGAGTTGCCAAAATATTGCCAGAATTTCCATAACCACAGGTTGGTTGTGGTAGCTCCAGAGCAAATGATGGCAACTCTGAGAAGTCCACGTGCATGTGAGTAAACACAGAGTGAGTTTACTTACTGTAAACAAGGAATTAAATTATCTACAGTCAATGTGGTTTCTCTCATCTCCATATGCTTATATCATCACATGGACTCTGTTTTAAATCCTGCAATAAAAAAAACTGTAGTGCTTTGGAAAATAAATGCATGTGTTTCATAAAAATACGCTATGTTGTCTCTTCTACAGTATCATAGGTAACTGGCCTTGACTTACTGTACAGAAATACTTAAACATTGATCTGTGTTCTTGACTTACTGCTTAGACCAGCTTATTTTGAATAAGTCTGTATCTTATTAAATTACCCTGTGGCAACAGCAGGGTTAAACAGTTTCACAGCAGTAATGAAAAGCTGTAAGTAGTAGACATTCACCTCTGCAAAACATGTAAAAAATAAGGCAATACTAAAATAATACACATTTCCCAAAGTTCTTTTAAAAGAAAAACTTATTTGAAGGATACAAGAACAATCTGCAGAACAGAAACAGTTGCAATAGTGACTAAAAGTAGAGATTGAATTCCGGTTTTTTTGTCTGAAACAAAATTGAGAAGCAACTGGTTCATAAAATAAAAGGATCTTCAGGGAAAACCATCACATACTAAATGATTTTGAGTGTAGCAGCGAAAAACAAAAGAAACAAAAGATTAATTCAAACTGGAGAGCAGGCACATATTTTACCAGTGAGGAAACAGATTCTGTGTCTCATGATGATGTTTTTCTGACAGATGTGCTCTAACCAAACAAGTCTAGATTGTAAATAGATTTGAGAATTAACATCTAAAATCAGGACACTGGAGATGTAGCACTTCTGGTGCTCTTGGAAGGCATTAAATTAAGGAGAAGACTTTTTACACAAAAAAAAGGTGGTAGGGCATGAGAAACCTGGTGACTCAGTTAAACAGCACATGTTAAAGCGGGAGCCCTCATTACTTCTGCTATGGAGCTGCCAGGGGATCCTGGAGAGAGGACAGGACAGAGAGTATTTGGCAAATTGTGTTTAAGAAAAATGACATTGTGGCACTCTGAAAACTCCTTGAGTTAAAAGAAACTAAATTTTAGATTTCAAGACACAGTTACCTGAGGACAGGTAAGGGTGACAGAAGGTTCTTCTAATGGTGGAAACCATGAGATCAGCTACTCTAACTGCCCACAGCAGGGAGGGCTCCTTGAAGAAGATGAAGTTTTTAATCTTTGAGATATTAACATAGGTGATCTAGACTGGTATACTTAATGGCATTTGTACAAAGTTTTAGATCATTCAAGAAACCGTTGCTCTACGAGACTTCATGTTTTAGCCTAGGCATTTTAGTATTGCTTCAATTGAGTGTGAGAATTTCTAGAGGAGCCCAAAGCTCTATTTTCCTTCTTTCAACATTCAGCCAGGCCATAATCTTTATTCTGGCTGCCAGAACAATTTTGATGTTTTGATTTTTCTTATAGAATCATTGATGTTGGAAAAGACCTCCAAAATCATCGAGTCCAACCATCAGCCTACTGCTGCTGTGTCTACTAAACCATGTGCCAAAGTGCTACATCTACATGGTTTTTGAACACCTCCAGGGAAGGAGACTCCACCACTTCCGTGGACAGCCTGTTCCAATGTTTCACCACTCTTTTGGTAAAGAAATTTTTCCTAATGTTCAATCTAAACCCCCCCATGGTGCCTCTTGAAGCCATTTCTTCTTGTCCTATCATTTGTTACTTGGGAGAAGAGAGCCCATTTCTTATAGGGTGAAATAATTAAAATAACGATACATTATAAACATGTCAGATTCTAGATGGAGATGTTATTTTGCAATAATAATTTCTAAACACTTAAAGTGCTAGGATTGTTGGCCCAAAGGTTTTTCTTGGCTTCTTCAGTCAAGATCATAGAATCATAGAATCACCAGGTTGGAAGAGACCCACTGGATCATCGAGTCCAACCATTCCTATCAAACACTAAACCATACCCCTCAGTACCTCGTCTACCCGTTCCTTAAACACCTCCAGGGAAGGTGAATCAACCAGCTCTTTGGGTAGCCTGTTCCAGTGCCCAGTCACCCTTTCCGTTAAAAACTTCCTCCTGATGTCCAGGCTAAATCTCCCCTGGCGGAGCTTGAGGCCATTCCCTCTTGTCCTGTCCCCTGTCACTTGGGAGAAGAGGCCATATACCTCCTCTCTACAACCTCCTTTCAGGTAGTTGTAGAGAGCAATGAGGTCTCCTCTCAGCTTCCTCCAGATGACAAAAATAGTACCAGTACTCTGATTTCTTTTTGTGCTGTTCTTGAAAATACAACGTATGGAGGAAAAGAATTAAGACAAATACCATATTCAGATCAAAATTTAATCCAGTATCTCACATCTTCAAACACAGAGATCATAAGCTGTTGTTTATGGTTTCCTGATGCAAAGAAACCAGTCATTATGCTTTGTTAATTGGTTTAGAATAAGGGAAGTATTTCCAGATGCAGCAACTGCTAATCTTGCTTCGGTGAGGGATTCTTAATTTCACTCCCTCAGAGTAAGGCTCCAAACACAGAGACAGGTAATTTTGCCCAAGGGTAGGATAATGTCTCTCTTAACAAGGCGAATGACATTCTTCCCAGTGATTATAAAAATTAAGACATGATGGGTGTTATATCAAAGAAGTTCTGTTATTCACAGAAGGAGCAAAACACAGCGATTCAGCTGTAGCTTCTGTGTTTTGTCTGTTCCTAGTAGTTAAATGGAATAATTAGCTCTCTTATAAAAACATCACATTTGTTATTCACTGGTTTTTTTGAAGTGGAATAATGCATAACTGAGGACAGAGAGTTGGCCATGGATATGAAAATGAGACTAATATTGAACAGACACCACAAACTCTGGATCATCAGACCATATGTATATCTGAGCTCAACATTTACAGAGTGCTCCAGGAGAAAAGTCTCAACAGATTTGCATCAGCAACACCAGTTCCCGTCTGTTCTTCCCTATCTGACAAGGTGAGATAACGTACTTGATGGTATTCATCCCATTCCAGGGCTTTTGCTCTTGGAGCTGGCTGTGCCTTGGTTTCCACACATGTAGGTTAGCAGTGTAGCTGCTCTGCTCCCACACCATGTAGCAAAACAGATTATAGAATCATAGAATCATTTAGGTCGGAAAAGATCTTTAAGATCAAAAAGTCCAACCGTAAATCTAACACTACCAACTTCATCACTAAACCATGTCCCTAAGCTCCACCGTCTACCAGTCTTTTAAATACCTCCACAGATGGTGAATCAACCACGTCCCAGGGCAGCATGTTCCAATGCTTGACGACCCTTTTGGTGAAGAAATTTTGCCTAATATCCAATCTAAACCTCCCCTGGCACAACTTGAGGCCATTTCCTCTTGTTCTATCACTTGTTACATGCAAGAAGAGACCAAGACATATCTCTCTACAGCCTCCTTTCAGGTAGTTGTAGGGAGCAATAAGGTCTCTCCTAAGCCTCCTTTTCTCCAGACTAAACAACTCCAGTTCCCTCAGCTGCTCCTTGTGTGTGTACTTGTCCCAAGTACAGGGACACAGTCTCTTCCCTGGTCCTGCTAGCCACGCTATTTCTGATACAAGCCAGGATGCTTTTGGCCCTCTTGGCCACCTGAGCACACTGCTGGCTCATGTTCAGCTGCTGTTGACCAACACCCCCAGGTCCTCTTCCTCCAGACAGCTTTCCAGCCACTCATACCCAAGCCTGTAGCAATGCAAGGAGTTGTTGTGACTGAAGTGCATAACTCGACACTTAACCTTAAAAGTGGCCCCAGGACATCAATCCAGCCTGTCCAGATCCCTCTGACAGACCACCCTGCCTTATGAAATGAAGAGGGGCAGCAACAAGCAGGCTGTGGTTTAAAGTCTGTGTGTCGGGGTTTGAACGTCCTGCACAACCATTCTGTCAGTAGAGGGGACAATGTGGAGGAAAGGACTCAGACCCAGAAGAGAGGTTAGCTGAGCATTACAGGACAGTGCCAAGATAATGACCTACATGGAAAAGACTAATGTTGAGTCTCCATAATCTTTTCCTTAATGACTGCCTCCAGGGAAACTTGGGCTTTCCCAAAACCAGTTCTTCCCTGACTCCCTTAAAATTTTAATAAAATGTGTCTATAGTTTGAGTCCCTAAAGCTGCTACATAAGCAGAGAAAACAGCTCCATGTGCGGTATGTACGCTCACAGAAGAACTTCCCTCAGCTCTTGTCTTGCACCTTTGGAGAGATTTGTCTTGCTGTGATTTGCAAAGAGGAAAAAGGAAATTGTCTACTGATTTTCTTATTTGTTTATTTCCCTTTGGGGAGTTTGTCTGTAGGATCCTGCTTAATCTCCATGGGTGGGGAACAAAATGTTTAAGTTAGTTAATGAACTTTTTGTCTTGAAGTGAATAGGCGTTATTATCTTTCCTCATTCTTTTTTTCTGGCTCTGTCAGAAAGAAGTCCTGGCTAGGAACTCAGATGAGCTCCCTGGGAGAATCTGCTCCTCTGCTCTGTGGGGTGGATAAAACCATTTCCTTGAGAAACGTACAACATAAAAGTTGATCTCATGGGACAGGAAACAGAGTCAAAGGAGTAGGTACAGTTATAAGGTTCCAGTCCTCTTGGTGTTAGCCCTCACCTAGAGGTTTTCCAAATTAATCTGAGAATGTAGGAAATCTCTTATCCTGAGTTAGGATAAGATATTAGGGCCGGGAAGGGATTTCTGGTCCACTCGACCAACTCATTGATAGCTGAATGAACTGTAGCGCTAACACAATCTCACTTATTTGTTAGGGCACTCCTCAAGGTTACCTGTCTGTCTTCCTGTGTGATATTTCAGCATCCTCTGGGATGAGGCTATCTACTATTTTTGTCCCATCAGCACATTCTTGCTTATTGCGGAATGTCAGTAGTGGCCGCTAGTATCAGCTTCACAGCAGAACCCTGAGGAACTCCACAGTCACCCTGCCCTTCACGCTGCCTTTTATCCTATCTCCCTTAGCCAGATCCTCTTGTAATTTCTAATTCCCATCTTCTGCAGTTGTTAGCTAATGTCATCACATGTAACGCCACACTGTAGCTGGATTTTGTTTGAGAAGACTCCTCTTAACAGCAGTGGTCAGCAGGGTACTGTGGCATAATTATCCTCAGTAAACATCTCCCCTTCACGCTCACTTACAGCCGTCCTTCACGTTGATTTTCTCATTCTCCCCTCCCCTTAAAAAACCATGACTATAGCAGAGGCTCTTCATCCCCAGGCTGGATACCGGAACAACTTCTTTCCATTAACAATTAACAATTACAGGAGAGATCACTTGGTTTCTGTAACTTGTGCACACTTTCTTTCACTTCCATGTTGTCGGGTTATTTCAGGTTTTCTGAGTATATCTCCCCACCCAGCAACACTGAACGTTGTCACCCTTACTAGGAGCTAGAAGTGAGGTGCTGGGTGTAGTTCTGTAACCCAGTCTGGATCTCTACCGGCCCTCGGGGTAGAGCATGCTGATAATACAACCAAAACCTGAGGCCAAAAGAGTCCAAAACCTAAACAAGGAAGCCCTAACAACCCAGTAGCCTTCTGCTGGGATAGTGTTAATTGTGCCACAGAGTTGAGGACATTGCAGGAAGAAACAGCTTGCTGAGTAGAAACGGGTACCTCATTACAGAACATGGAAAACCAGAATGGAAGTGATTTAAATACTCATTTTGTTACACCAAGTGACCTCTACATTGTGCTAGAAGACACCATGTGCACCAGATCACAGTCATGCGTCTCAAAGCAGACCCCAATAAAGTGCTTGGTGTGTCTCTCAACACACTCTGCTCAGGCTATCTGAAGCATGATAACAGAAAGCCAAAGTATTACTTTTTTTCTTCCCGAACAGTGGTCTGTTCAAAGGATTCCTTTTGGCACATTACCAGCTATACATAATTTTCTCATTCTTCGGCTCCCAAATAATCTTTTTTTCACAAGAAGTAATCTTGAGTAGGAGAGGACTGGCTTTAAAAACTAAAAATAAATACCCAATAAACCCCAAACCATAGCAGCCCATCAGTTATTAAAGTTTCTTGCAAATTATTTTGCCTAAACACGCTACCAGCTTCACTACTTCCTACCAACAAAGTGGTGCGATCTCAGCATCCTGTACCCTTCTCAATCCTGTAAAGGGATACCTCAAGCTGAAACAGGTACCAGAAGAACCCACAGCATCATGAACAGTTACCAGTGTGAAGTTACCCCTTCTCCTTTCACAAGGAGCATTTCAGCATTTAGACTTGGGGTTTGGACTACAAGCAAGAGAAGGAAAGGTAGAACTGTAGAACCAGTTGAAGAAATCTGGCCCTGAGCACAGTTGGGATAAACTGTTGCCTATGACCAGGAACACCAAAATCCAGAACCTTCAATCTCATTTTGTTAAATTACTTGGCAAGACTAAGAAAACCAGCATAGTAAAGAATATAATTCATTTGCAGTTCAGCTAGATATTGAAAGAAGGATCACCTCACTCATCAACCTCTTTGACTTCTAAAGGATGCCTTTCATTGTATGAGCAGTAACATGTACCCTCAAAGGAATAAATGGATTGTCCTCCATCTACCACTTCAGTAGACGGAGGTGTATTTAGACAACACAAGTTATCCATAAAGAAGAAAGTGAATCTCACCTAAAGTAGTTGATGGCCACTTTTTGACTGATACGAAACAGGCATCACTGGTAACACTTAAGACATACATTTGGCAGAGAAAACTTGGTTTCTATCGAGCAGGTTTTCTGGCCACTTAGGTTGAAGTTTCAAAATCTGGTTCCAGTCAGGCTGCATCCCATATTTTACAATCTTACTGCTGTGCAAGGTGTTGCTAGAATGGGACAGGTTTAACAAGATCTTCACCCAAAGTTTCAGCTGTTAAGGGAAGCCTCTATAACCCCGCCCTGTCTCCGCCAACATTTCACTAAGCTTCCTTCCAAAGTCCCTTGCTCAGCAGACCCACAGACAGGAACGAACGCAGGGAGAGAACAGGTATTAAAACCTTTTTTACAGGCAGCAAGTTTATACTTACTCTGAGTCACACACCGCTCTTGGTTTGACATCTGAAGCCACCCAAGCTATGAACTGACACCTCTGCTGGATTCTGAGCTCAAGGTTGCAGAAAGCAGGCACGCAATACAAACCCCAACTCCAAGCTGCGCTGAAGCAATCCATCCCTGACACCATTCCAGACACTCATAAAGCTGAAAGACTTCTAACTTCCATCCCAGAGCAAGCTTGAGAATGAAAACCAGCCTATAGGCGCAAGTAGTCCTGCAGGAGTCAGCCAGGAGGCCAAAGGCACCTACGTCACACAGGTCCTGCTGCAGTCAAAACATGTTGTTTGATCAACAGCTTCCTTCAGAAACCTATCATAGCTAGCAAATAAAACTCCTTCCGGAGCGCCTTCTTTATAACAAACCATTAGGGTCTCCAAACTGGTAGCAGTATGCAGCCTTCTGAAATGACACTTCCCATAAACAGAGCCCCACTTGCTGCAAGACAGTGACTCTCCTCCCCCTCCCTTACCAAACTACTTCTTTTGGTAGTGTGGATTTCTCCACCACTCTGCTTTGGCCACATAAAGCGATGAAATGCCAGGAAACCACAGCTCTAACTGGCACTTCAAGTACAAGAAGCAAAAGCAGCAATATCCATGCCCTACAATTGTCATGCAGTTACCACGGATCTCCTCAGGGCTAATAGAAAAATCTATTCCTTCCTCACTGCTTTAGCCTTTTATGCATTTCTGGAAAGTAGAGAAGAGAGACTGCCATTCCCAAAGTTATCCTTGCCCTTCTGCTAGGAGGCTGTGAGTAGTCTGCCAAAGAAAAACAGATGCTCTTCTACTTGGGTTTCAGCAATGCTGCTCCCCAGGGTGACATCCCCACCCCTTCTGAGATGATGCTTCAACTCTTACCCCATGAAGAAGAGATCAGTTACTGCTTAACCGATTGCCACTTACTCCCGTCACTAACACAACTTCTCTCATTACCTGCCTCCACCTCCTCTTTGCATGTTACTTTCAGTTTAAGGAACCGCTAAACCCGCCACTTCAGAAAATGCTGAGGTGAACAGACCCAGGAGTAAGTGAGGGGGTCTCTGCCAAGTTGGCAGCTCCGTGGTGTTCCAGATGTACCTGGTCAGAAGCATCAATAACATCTGCTTACTGTAAACAGAACTTCTGAAAACACACCTCATGGGAAATGCTGCTGTATTTACAGTTTGGGAGTGGCCAAAATATAAACTGATTCTATCTGTAAGTTCCAAGATTTCCTTTAACAGAAGTTGGTCCCTGGCCATTCATGGTTAGCTTTCTTTAGAGCAATCGGTCATGCATTGAAACCTCAAACCAAGCATCTCCCACCAATTATTTTTAACAGAAAATCTCTAGGAGATGAGGCAGCCTTCCAGGAAGTGACAGAAAAAAAAAAAACTGGCAGGATCACAGATTGGAGTGTACTGTCCAAATAGGAAAAGCATAAATCAATGCTCTGATTGTTATGGTTGATGGGGGTAGGCAGGGTTTTTTCTGTTTGGTTTTTTTTTTGCTTTTGCAGAACACTAAACCAACACTTGGAGGTTGCACCCTTTTTAAGAAAGGCCCACTCTTAGAGAAGAGTTAATTTAACATTTGAAGACAAAGCAGCTTTCTAATTTTATATAATCAAGAAATGGAAAACAATTTTTATTAACATGTTTTACATTTACAATCTTTTATTAGCTAATCAACATCAACATGCAAAAATAAGCGCTAAATACAAACCTCTACAATATGGTTCTGTTTGAACTACAATGGTTTAATTCTTTTGAAAAGTCATAAGGATGTGGTCTGTAGTTGTTAAAATTGAACTATTAGTTTCAGTAATGAATACTATTTAGACCCTAAAATTATGTAATCATCCTGCAAGGCATCTTCAGAAACTTCGCCCAACACTTAAGAATACCAGCTCATTTTCATGTGAGTACATTCTCAAAGCAAGAAATAAGGCAGTAGCACTAATGATTTCATATTGAACCCTATGCACATAACTAATAACTTTAGAAGGACTTTAACACTATGGTAGACTGGAAAAAGAACATTTAAACAAGCAGTGGATTTTGCCTGAAATGTTCTCAGTTCCTTTTGATACTTACGCAACCTCCTTAAAATATCTGGGTTTGGAAAAAGACTTCCTCCTCCTTCAAGCCAGTCCCTAGCTGATCCTCCAGAGAAGCCAGTCTTGTGTCAAAGACATCAATATTTTCCCATGGAAATAAGTTACACAATTCATGTTCAGCATTGCTTCACGAGAGGATCGTAAAGAAGGCAAATAGGAGCTTAAAGGAGAACATATTGATAGTACTGAAATCTTTGATAACAAAAGGGTCTTGGACAATTGTGAAAAAGAGGGAAGAAAAATGGATTTAATTTCAAATCTGTTGTAACTTTTCCCCCAGTGCAAGTGTCCATCTTTAAAGAAAGTCATCCTTTAGAAGATGAAAGTACTTTTGAGAAGAGTCCAATTTTTTGACCTTATGTTACAAAACCTTAACAATCAAAATCTGCTTTTGTTTTTATTCAAGTACAAACTTAAGTCATAATTCCTCTCACTCTCCTTTTTTTTTTTTTTTCCTTAAAGAGTGTTTATTGTTGCTCATTGATCTTTGGTCGCAAGAAACAATAATGCCACCGACAGGTCTGATCCCCAAGGTGGCAGGTTTTGCTTCTTTGCCACACGTTAAGGCCCCCGCCCTTGCAGGGTTTGCCAATATACACTGTGTCAAAACTCCAGCGGCACTTCATCAGGTGTTCTATGGACCTACATGATATAGACTTTCTCAGCTTGTGAGAAGTTGAAGACTTCTTTGGTTCTTGGGCAAGTTACTTTGTCGTCTTGACGAATAGAAAGCAGAGACTGAAAAAGAGTGAAATCAAAAGATACTATTCAGAATAGCAACTCAAACTTTTGAAATAAGTAAAAAAAATATATTATAGTCTGAGATAAAAATACTTTTGCCTGCAAGTTATCTGTTCTACATTATCTCTCTCCAGCAGGAAATATAGAATCATAGACTAGTTTGGTTAGAAAAAGACTTTTTGAGATCATTGAGTTCAACCATACTTGTCTACTAATAAAGCAGATCCCCGAGCACCTCATCGACCCGTCTTTTAAATACCCCCAAGGCCGGTGACTCGACCACCTCCCTGCGCAGCCTGTACTGGTGCCCAAGAACCCTTCCAGTAAAGAAATTTTTCCTGATATCCAAGATTCCCAAGTGACTGGGGACAGGACAAGAGGGAATGGTCTCAAGCTCCGCCAGGGGAGACTTAGGCTGGGCATTAGGAAAAAAAATTTCACAGAAAGGGTCATTGGGCACTGGAACAGGCTGCCCACAGAGGTGGTGGATTCACCTTCCCTGGAGGTGTTTAAGGCATGGGTAGACGAGGTCCTGAGGGACATGGTTTAGTGTTTGAAAGGAATGGTTGGACTCGATGATCCGGTAGGTCTCTTCCAACCTGGTGATTCTATGATTCTATATTTCCCATGCCATTTGATTTTATGTTATAAATTCATATATTGATACATTAGCTTCTTTTAAAGGCCAATTTATTCACATAAATGTACAGCCATTTAAAGAAGTACTGCAAGAAATTACTTTTCTGCTGTTAACTCTGAAGATACTTCTGGCTTTCTAACAGAGTTCACAGTCTCTTATTTTGATATAGAAAGTTATGACAACCACTGCTGTGTTAGCCTTCAGTAGGACAATGATTTCAACACTTACATTGTATCCATAGACATATCCATTTGGTAACATCATCGGGGGATTGTTTTCGTTCATTACATCCCCCGAAATCTTGCAGACTAGTCGGGAGTTGGCACAATGTGCCATAGGCAGAGGCTGAGCCAGCTTGTTCAGGGATTTACTACACACAGGGCAGTCTGGGTTTTTTGAGCTCCCATCCTCTTTATAACACTGTCTGTGAACAGTGCGTTAAGGAACACCCACCACAAAATGCAACAACAATAAGTTCATGATGCACATCAGAACCAAAAAAAGACAGTAAATGCTGCAAATAGAGCCTGGGTTATAGAAGGTACAGGAGCATTTAATCCAAGTTTAAAGCATACACTTAAGAATCAAGCATTGCTTTGCTTCAGGGGAACAAAAGTGACAGTGTCTGGCACCCTCTGCAGGTGAAGTTTCTGATATGGAACACTTCAGTAGCACCGATCCTTTTTCAATAAAGCACAGTGTGTAGCAAATCCACCTAAATTTCATAAGATGAGGGTTATATTTGAATATTCACATAAAACCAGACAGGGCAGATACGTGTCGAAGTGCCTTAAAAAAACCAAAACAAAAACGAAAACAAACTGACTGCTCACTAACTTTTGCAGATATATTCACTGAATTAAGACACAGGGAAAGACAGCTAAGTATGCAAACTCAACATAGATTTCACCTTAAAATTTTAGGTTGGCCTATTTTTAAACCATAATGCCATTTATTATAATCACCCCTTAACTTAGAGACCTGTTTATACTCCATTTAAACAACTCATGAACAAAAATATTCATGTGTTGCATTTCTTACTTTTTGAGCTTTCTGAAAAGCACCCACGAAACAAAAAAACCCCCGACAGTGCTTTTTTTATTCTCGACAGTAATATCTGCGGTAAAGGATACGGTGTTTTTATAGCTGAAAGGCCTGCCTGGAGTGTTATAGTAAAAACAGAATTGTTTCCCAGCTGATGTAGTCTGTAGTTATCATATCTAAACTGTTGGATCAGCATTCTCCATCGAGCAGGGTCCAAGAGATCCTGTTAAAAAACAACACAACTATAAGTTGCTTTCAGTCTAATTGTCCCAGGGGAAAAGCTCCTGGGAGTGGTAAATTATGCAAACCTCAGACTGAAACCATCACAAAATAAAAGCATATACGCTAATGCACAGTATCAATGTACTTGCTAAGAAAGTACCTTTTAACACTACATTACAAAGAATATGATTAAATCAAGTATTACTTAAAGCAACTGGCATAATTCAATGACCAAAATTCCTTTTTGTTAGACTTGTGCACATGAACTTACAAAACCAAAAAACCCTAGACTAAAGAAAATTTAGTTTTTATATTGTGCACACTAGTCGTGCAAGGGTCCAAATGAAATGATTCGGTAGTAAGAGACCTGTACAAATGATTTTCCTTGCTCTACCAAAAGTGATCTAACTGCAGATTCCAGTCTCATTCCTCTGAAAACTAGCAAGTGCTCTGATAAAGGGATGTAAAACCTGCTAAGGCTATTTCTTGCAGCTGTTTTTCCAGGATGCTGGTGTACTCAGAAAGCAAATTCTACATCAAGTATAGAATCCAAAATACCAGTATCCTTCCAGGATTAGCAAAGAAATTTACATTAATGTTGTGGGTTGTTGGCTTGGGGTTTTTTGTTTGTTTGTTTTGTTGAACCACTGATTTCATCATCAATTGTTTAAGAGATACTTTTACACTGGCACTGACATGTATTGGCTAGGCATTTCACAGGATTTTTGTCTTCACTGCCAGCCCAACTCTTGTCTACCTTCTGCCTCCAATGCCAAGTTAAAAAAAGAAAAAGTAAAAAGAACCAGCATGTGACGATGGAACAAACTCAAAATCTCTAGAGGTAGTAACAGCCTACAAATTTTGCTTGATTCCAATTTAGATGTAGATATTGTAACACTAATATTACTTGTATAATCCAAATAACGAACACTTTAAGAATAAAAAAAATGCTGCTTTCAGATCATTCAAATCTGGTTGGGTTGTTCATCCCAGCTACCGCAAACATGGTAAATTAGAAGTAGAAGAACTGAAGCTAGTGTGTTAAGGTCACAGCCTAGTACATTGAACAAAACCATACCATTTTTGCTTTGTACTTCCCCATTTTTTGTCTCTTGTGCATATCATGCTTCTAGTCCCAAAGATCTTTAAGGCTGAGTTGGTGGCAAGCCCAGCTCAGTGACAAACCCCCAGTTACTATTAAGAACCAACTGCAACAACACAAATACTCCCCGGATTAATGTACAGGCAAGGAGCAGCTCTTAAAATTAAAGACTTCAGAAACTAAAATAAGAACATTTGATCTTCAAATGATCAATGCATTTTCATGTAAGGAAAAGGATCTGCAAGGTATATTTTATTATTCTGCTGTACCACTGAAGTTCGAACATAAAGTTACCTTATAGGGGGAGATATGAGTGTCTGAAGGAAAGGCCAACATCCCCATCACTTGTCGAACCTCATCCAGCTGGCTTCCCTCAGCCTGACTGAAATGCTTCCTCGCGTGTCTGAAATACAGAATTTCTACCTTTATTAGACAGCCTAGTTTCTAAATCAAGTAGATGTACATAGTTATGTAAGATTCCAGAGGAAAAACTCTAGATTCTGCTCTTAGTATGTGACAATTGCAAAAGATGATGCATTTAAAGGACTTCAATAAATACATCTCACAAATCTGAAAGCAAAAATGACTTAAAGCATTGTATTTTCTCATAATCCAGAACTTTTTACTGTAGTGTGAAATCTTATTATTTCACCTTCATCTAGAAGAACAGATCCATGATTATTAGAAGAAACATCGCTGCTATGGAAGCTCAATGTATCACACCTTCTCCTTTGGCATACACTCGCAACTGATATAAATGCAGCCTAATAATCAGCTATTCCAAACCATTAAACATCAAGAGTGTTCAAATACCCACCTTGTTTATCCTGACAACTAAGAGTACATTTGCCTTTGAATAAATGATTTTGTTTTGGTATAGGTTGGAAAGCAATACTACTTTCTGTGCAGACTACAAGAAATTTCAGGGTAATATAGAAGACAACATCTTGTTAAGAGCAAATTTTGTTTGCCAGGGAAATAAAAAAATAAGTAAGCAGAACTTCAGCGCAAGTTTTTGTAAGAATGATAGAAGAATGATAACTTGGATATTTGAAAAAAAAGTGAGAGAATTAATACAAAAGTATTTAAAGCAAAAATGTACACTTTAGTGGTTTTCCTTCAGGAAACTATCATCACTATGAAACCAGAGAATTATCATCAGAATATGAAGATATTCAACTACTTCAAAACCCTGTATGGAAGGCTCCCCATATGGTCTTCCCAAGATCATAAATTCTCAAGTTGATCTTTAAGTGTGCAGGAAAACCTTCAGCCTTTGAACCAGATGATCAGCTCAGCATTTGTGCTAAAAGCTCCTGTCTTCAGCGGCGCAGAGATGCTGCACAGCAGACTGAGCACAAAATCGACACTATTGAATTTCTGGCATTGTGTAAGTGTAGAAATTTCTTCTCCACACAGCATTTTCTCCATGGTTTGCATTATGAGGAAGACAGCAAGTAATCTCTGAAGTACTCTGATATTTGATCTTTTAAGGAGTCTTGTTAAAATCTATTTAAATTACTTTTAGGAATATACTGTATTTTTCAATTGTTCATTTTAAGGGCTGAATTAAAAAAAAAAAAAGAGAGATCTAGATAAGTATTTCTTTTCCCAGTTGTGTTCCACTCACTACACTTAGGTCATCAATACCGTAAGAACAGTCTCTTCAGCAGTGTTTTAGTACTCCTACTTCCTCTCCCACCCAAGACAGGAAGCAATGGAAGTTATGCAGGACAGACTGTTTCCACCCAACTTCCTATTTTGGGTGAGCAATTCAGGAATGTAAATTGTTTCCCCAGGTGATTACTGTTATGAGAGCAGAAATACAAAACCCCATGGCCTGACAGAAGAGACTGGGCAGCCAAGATGTACTGGAAGAAAGCTAAAATAATTGCTGGCACAGAGCTGCAGATAAAAGCAATAGCTATTTAAAAGAAAGCTTAGGCAAAGCAAAAAAACCCAGACCTATTAGTTTAGCTAAATTACTGCGTGTGCATGCATGAGGGAGAAGAGGAAAAAAATAATCTTAAAAGAACTGTGATGACTGTGCACTTGTTTTCTATGATATTAAAACAGAATCATCCTTCAGTTTTGTACCAGCCATTGTGGTCCTGCTACCCATCAGGCCTTGGCAACTTGCTCTTACAGACAGCACTTCAATAGCACAAGCACTTCACTTCTAGATGGGCTCTGAGATGTAACAGGTAAATACTGTCAAGAACAACTAGAATTAATACTTGGTTTTGTGTATGCATGATAAGTAATCACTACGTTTGTGTGAGCTGTTCACAGAACGGTTTGGGTTGGAAGGGACCTTAAAGATCATCCAAATCCAACCCGCCTGCTATGGGTAGGGACACATTCCACTCGATCAGGTTGCTCCAAGCCCCATCCACCCTGGCCTTCAACACCTCCAGGGAAGGGGCAGCCACAACTTCTCTGGGCAACCTGCTCCAGTGCTTCTCCACATTCAGAGTAAAAAAAAAAAAAAAAAAAAATTCTTCCCAATATCCAACCTAAATTTCCTCTTTTTCAGCTTAAATTTGCCACCTCTCATCCTGTCACTGCACTCCCTGATCAGCAGTCCCTCCCCAGCTTTCCTGTACTGGAAGCCTTTGAAGGAGAAGTGCTTAGCAATCCAACAGTACCATCGTTTGCAAAGTACTGAACATCTTGGAATGTGGTGGGGACTGCTGGTTCAGCCAGAACTAATCAGGTTTTCTGAAGTGACCTTCTGTTAGCCTTCATCTCCCAACTTTCCCTTCTGTCAGTGTCCCTTAAGAAAACAAGTTAGCTTTCCCACAAAGCCTGCTAGTTTCTCAACTTCATCCTTCAAGTGCCAACATGGAGAGTTAAAATAAAGGAAGATAAGTTCTGGAAGAGAAGCAAGTACGTTAACTCAGCACTCTGAAATATTTTTTAGATTGGGAAGTAAGAAACAGCACTGTAAGTACTCAGGCCATTCAAATAACACCTTATTTGCCCTCATGGCATTATTCACCCCTTCCCTTTGCATTTGACTACTCCATCTCTTTGTACGCATGTGCTCTAGGAGGCACAGATTAGCCTTACAACACTTATTTATGCCATTCTTACCAACAACAGCACGAGTCAGTGCAGCTTGAGCATGGTGCTAAGGTTTTTTAAAACTGTTTTTTTAAATCACGACCAGGGGACCATTACTGAAACCACTTAGTAAAATTCTTGTGACAGATAAAAGTAATAGGCAGAAAATTGTTTTTCAGATCCTCAAATGATTCTGCAAACTCTGTAGGGGCACCATCCATTTTTTGTTTGAAATAGCTGTTCCTCTAGACCAGGCAGGTACAGCAGACAGCACTTGGCAAATCAAGGAATAAAAGGGTATTTATGAAGAGTTGAAGATGTACAGTTTACTGCCTAAAACAGGTACACTAAGTTGTTACAAATATATCAGCTATACAGTGTGTATGTGTATGTTTACACATGCCTAAATTCAAGAATGAAGATACTAATCAGGAAATAACAATAACTGAACACAAACACAGTGTTACCAAGAAAGGTTTTGCTTTTTCTGCTCAGTCTTTCTGAATGATGTTTGAAGGCTTTTCTCTCAGAAACCATTAGTACTACTAGCAAAATTATACTCACATTACTCAGCAATTTATTATTTTAATGCACCTGTTCAACCTCACCTCCCATCCCATCCTAAAAACACAAAGTAACTAACTGCTTATTCATCTTTGTAAGAAAGAAAACACTGTAGTCACTCTACCCTAACTGTGCATCATCAGCTATTTTTATTCACTCTTGCCTTTTATATCCCAAAACTAAGTGCACAGAGTGTCTTGTTAAGCTTTCAGTTAAGAAGTTGTAGTCTGTGTATGTCTAGCACCCCTGAAGGGCAACGTAGCAAAAAGCTATCAGATTTCCCAGAATGAAATCAGTAAGATCCCCAAAAGTATTAAATTAGTGTCATCAGTCATTCATTGTTACTGGAATAGGTGTGAGCTTTACAAAAAAAACAAACTGAAGAGCTACAGATACTTGGCAAAAATCTTTGTGATGCAATTTGGCTTAAAGATTCACTCTTTGTATCCAACAAAATAAAAAAAGTACGTTTTGTGCCTTCTTAAAACTTGCACTTCCAAGACTGCTGGTAAGGAAGTCTGTCTGCACTTATATTGTTAAAAGCTACAGAAATTCAAACACTTAAAAAGATGTATAATTTTAACCTAAAAGCAATATGTCACTTTAGAGGTTCTCAGCAGGCAGTAAGCAAAGCTTTCAAACTTATTTAAACACCAGCTGCGTTTCAGCAAAATGTCAGTTCTCTGAGCTCCTCTCATACAGGAAACTACTTGGTAAACAGCCTCTTTCTCTGCTTCCTAATGGATGCCTGACCTATTTATTGCACCAGGGACACAATACTGAAAGAATCCTGCTACAGGCACTTAACAGAAGCAAGCTAATAAAAAGCAAGCCTTGCTAGAAACAATGAGATTTATGCTACACCTTCCCAAAATACATTGCCTGATTCAGGGCATATGAGTGTGAAATGATGAAGACTAACATTTTTAAGTCACATTGTTTAAGTAAAGCATTGAGATGCTGAACCTGGAACATACAAAATTATTAAAACTCATCCTGTTAAAAGGGAGTGAATTAAGAAATTGAAGGACTTTTGCAGTTCCTTTTTGTTTTACAAGATGTTAAAGCAGCATTGTTATGACTGGCAAGCTATAACTGCTGAGTATGATATATATAAAAAAACCTGAATTTCAATAGATATATGGAATATACATGCTTCACCCCTAACAACAACATTCAATATGGATGTTGTTTTGCAATGTAGATAGGAGCTATAAGTTTTAAACCTCAGCGACTATAACAGCACAAATTACTCCATGCCAAAAGCACTGGGTCCTCTTGAAGGTTGACAGCTTGCAAATTTTACCAGTTCCGATGTGGAAAAGGGATCAGAGGGAAACAAATATCCAGCTCAACATTAAACACAAAATGACCTTATCTACTTTTTCTCAGTTCTCTATCTCCTTATTTCAGCTCTATGCCTGCCTTCTGGCTTCTGATCTATATAAGGAAGCTCCAGCTTAAAGGAAATAGTTTTTAGAGCATGGACTACTGACTGTGAAGATGGATGACTGCACATTTGGCAAAGAAGCAAACTTAGCAGAGAATAAGGCTAGAGGCACAGTATTCGTCAGATATAAAGAGCAACATGGGCTTCAGAAGACATAATGTAGTTGAGTATCTTTCATCCTATTCATAAGGATCTGACAATTCCCTAGGATTTGAGAACTCTGTCAAAGGGGCGAGTGCACATCTCAGTGCTAATATATAGAAGGAGTTTTGTTTGTTTACTTTTCAAATTAACAACTCTAAAAATAGCTGGGGTTTATCAGATTGCACGTTTGCATTGGTTGGGATCAAAACAACAGTGATACAGGTGAGGCAAAGCAGGAATGACGTGCTGGCTCAAAGCAAGCATCTGAATGAAATTAGAAATAACAGGTGGAGATAACCTTAAAACTTAAGGTGAGTAATTTCAGGGGCAGCGTTAGTATTGGACTGGCCTCTCCACATACTTGCAATACCATTTCCTCTATTGTCCTTCCCACCCATTCAATTCAAGAAAAGTTAAGTGGTTGGTCCTGCAGAAGAGTACCTGAAAGTTAGAAATGTTCTAAAAAGCTTTCAGTATGTACTTGTGTTATGACACGTCGTATCTTTTCTACAGCTCTGCATTCTTCTGTCCACAAAGAAGCTTTGCCATAAACACAAGCCTCCTGGTGGTTTCAGTTTCTGAAGTGCTTTTTATGGTTTTAAAGGCAGTAAGAGTTGCAACTTCCTTAACATAAAACTTCTCAGAAATGGGAAGTAGCAGCAGCGTTATCAGAATGTATTGGCAAAGCGTCAAGTCTGGCCATAAAACTAGTCATCTCTCCCCAGGTTTAAATACTCTCAACAAAACCAACCTGCTCCGAGTTCCAATTGCCCTTGCCTGTGTGTAAGCTCCAGCAGCTCTGTCACCTGCACCAGACTTCTTGGTGCTGGCAAGATCACTGCTTACCAATATTATCAACATATTTGATAGTCCCAGTATAAAAATTCCATCATTTCAACAGAACTGGTTTCCTGCATTATCCTGGAACATTACTCCAACACCTTCAATCAGGATTATTAATCTGAAAGTATAAATTGCTTCGTGTGATGATGTTAAAATTATTGCCAGAAAGAGTGTCTTGTAGTTAAAGTCAGGTCTGACTCCAGTTCAAATGAGGTGAAAAAGGATATTGAGTTGGTTTCTTCATGTGGGGCCCAGAGAAGGGAGTCGGGGTTACAGAAAAATAGCTTGTTACTCTCGCATACGTGACAGGATAGAGCTCCAAATTACCCATTCAATACAAAAGGTGAACCTGGCCGAAAAGCATAACTTACAGAACATGTTTAATGAAGATGGTTCAGTCAAAATTGGAAAGTTCAGCTCTAGATGGGCATTCCATAAACCTTTCAGTATTTTTTGCTATTAAACCTGCAATGAGTTCCTATGAGGAGATCTTGAATATTAGCTAAGGGAAAGGATATTCATTGCATGGTATACCACCAGAAAATACTATTGTTTTATAAAACAGATTAATTTCCTAAGCACCGATTTTGAAAAGTGTGACAACGCAGAGTGTGAGCAACAACATTACATTTTTAAAAACTGGTATCGTGGAATGACACCTTTAAATGCCTTTAAAAAAAAAAACCAAACCAAAAATCAAATTAACTCCAGCTTAATTCTAAAGACTGATCACAACAGCAGCAAGATCCTTTACAGCAGCAGGGTTTTTAAGCGTTGCAGTAACAGTCACATGTTTCTAATGAAGCCTAATACCATCCTGCTAAGAAAATTGTTTGATAAGCATCTTAATTTCATACCTCACAGCATCCAGTCTCTTGTTCTGTCGAATAAGCTCAATGAACTCCTGAATCCTTAGGCTGAACTCCAGACAGCTCTGAGGTGAAAGACAAGACAGGGTCTTAGATGGTGGCAAAACTGCACTGCACAGTGTGTTAAATACTACATGTATGCACAACAAAAAAAGAAAGTGTTAATAACATGCAACCTTGTTTGCTTGCTTTTAGGCATTCATGCAAAACAAGTTGAAATGCTGACTTTAGGGACAAGAATCAGCACAGAATTCCCTAAAAGCAAACAAAACCCTCTCCTCTTGCCTCCTTCAAAGCTTCGGTATTTAGCAGAGATGAACTTTTTCATAATGACTGAAAGCACGGTTACCTGAGATGCAAGTGAGAGTAACAGGCAGCTTCTCTGTATGCTTTTTTTGAAATGTGAAGTAGTAGATTCAACACAAGTTTGGGGCTATGTAATAATTTAGACAAGAGAGGTCTACCCAGAAGACTGCAAAGAAGAAACCAGTCTTTGAATACCACTTTGAAAATCCCCAATACTAACAACAACCAGCACAGAGTTCAAGTTGCTGCAATCCCCTCCCCTCCCTTTCTTCAAACTTCTATCCCGCTCCTCTTGTCAAACATCTAAAAGCCATGCTGGAAACAAGTCTCAAACAAGAAAACCAAGTGGCAATTACCTGTTTTTGGAAAAAGGTAAAATTTGAAGCCTAATGAAGTTGACAGTGTCCCTTTAAATCAAATTCCATCACCAGTTCACAAAATCTATAAAAAAACTTTGAATATGTGGAATTACAAAGAAAAATATTCTCCCCTCTCAAAAAAAAAAAAAAAAAAGAACAGGTCACAATGCTTCTTCATAGGGACACAGTCAACTGCTTTATTAGCTTATGAAAACAAAGAAAACTGAAAGTCCTCTGAATCTTGAAAGGAATGATTCCTTGAGTTACCCTGCTTCATTTGGCTAATGCTTTTTTCCTTCCCCCATGCTTCTAATGAATAGTTGCCTTTTGTTTATTGTTCATCAGCACAACAATATCAAAATTCCTCAGTGACTCCAGTAGGAATTTGGGCAATTCCTGATTTTTATCAGTGAATGGCATGGAGTGACTGATGAACACACAGCAATTGCTTATTTTAAGATTTGAAATGCAAGCCAGTGGAACATAAAAATGATGCATTCTGCCATACGTTAAAATATACAAGCTTGCGGAACAGAAAATAATTTATTTTCCAACTATGCGCTTTTCTGTACTCAAGCCCGTGTTTATAGCAGAGAAGAAAAATTTCTTCTCTACCTGAAACTTTTGAATAGGAGTATTTTAAAAAATACCCTGTTATTCAAATCTACACACTTGTCTCATTTAGAAGCTTAGCTAAGTTTGTTTCTACCGAAAAAAAACCAAAGAAAAAAATCTATCAAGGTTTTTAATTGTTAATGATACTAAATCCTGGGGTTTAGTAGTTTGTTAAGATGTTTGAACAGCAAAACACCTACATCCCAAACCAATCTTCACAGTTAGTGTTTTGTTTTTATGAATCTTCAAGAGAGCTGCAAGCCAGTGGCTGTACAGGTTCTGCAGACAAAGGTAACTGAAAGAGTCCTCAACAATCAGATGATGCAGCCTTTTCAAGGCTGTATACCTTCAAACAATCCCCCAGCAGCCATTCACAAGAGTTCAGGTACCTCACATCTGTAAACGTCACAGGACTGTGTGCTCTCTTCAGTCAACACAGTTTAAATTTTAGATGAGGCTTGCATTAAGGTGGTGGCTGGGATTTTTAGAACATTAACACTGATGAGTAGCTAAGCAACCAGAAATAGAAGAAGTGTTTATTTGTGTTTTGAAAGGCAGCATAGTGATTTTGATTTCTCTTCTTTCAACTCTCATCTCTTGCAGCCTTAGCTTTGGTTTTTGTTTGTTAAAATAAGCATAGGGCCTGCAGAAATAGATTTTTGTACATTTTTGAGGGAGGCAGGGAATTTGGTTAATATCTGTTAAAAACAGATTTCTGCAAGTCCTATAAAAGATCACAGCATGTTTTGAAATGGAGGATTTAAGAGACAAGGAATGAGTATACAGCATGTTCAGGTCATGGTGTTCAATCCCTAGACAAAGACTTACTGTGTTTATTACTTGATTAAACTCAGCTTTTATTTTTGGGAGAAAACCATTACAACAGTAGTTTCTCACAGAAAGTTAGTTCCTTACTCAAATTTTATTTTCCTATATACACCACTTCAAAATTTGCATGACGTTTTCCTTAGTGTTAAGGCTGAAGACATAGGTTTACCAGGTAACCTCACTTTTAAGATAACTCAGTTTACATATGAAGGTATAATCTCAGCAGGATGCAGAGAGTCATAACTAAGTTCACACGCATCGAGACACAACATACTTTTGCATTTAGATATTTATAAATCACACACAACTTACTATTATTTTATTTAAGCATCATTTCCTGAGACAACTATTGCATTCAGAAGATGACCTATCACTGAGTTTAAGGTTTGGCATTTGCATGAGCTAGCTGAGCTCCAACTACCTAAACCTTCTTAAAAGAAGAGTTATTTTACTTAGTGCCCTTACTTTTATACACAACCTCATTCAAGACCTACAATTTAAATCAAACTGGCCACATGAAATATCCAAGCAGTTTAGAAACCCCCAATTTAAGCAAAGCATGAACATATAATATTTTCATACCTTCATTTTTCTGAGCCTGGATTTGTTATCATGACACCATGCCAAGCAAGTCATAGTCTCTTGTCTTTCCAATGACTCTTCCACTTCTTTAGCAGTCAAAAACATCTCAATATTTACCAAGTCCTTCAAAAATAAAAAGGAAAGCAGGACTTGTTAAACTGCACTGATACTTTACGCAGCAAGCCACTCTTAAATGGAACTGGAATAGACATACAGAAGATTTTGTTCCAGAAATTTCTGGTTTTTATGACAGTACTTCTCAAGAAGACATTACAGTATATTTTGAAGACTGCATTCCCACACTCTGCAATATTCTGATAGTGAGATAGCGATAACATTTTTCTGAGTCTATTTACAAAACAGATCGAGAAAAAAAAAAGAATACAGATTAAACCTAGGAGCTTAAAACAGAAAGTCACCAGATGCCATTATCCCTTCCAATGCGGTTCACACCTCCAGGAGTGACCTACTCCTGGAGGACCTACTAAGGCTGACCTACTAAGTCAAGTGGAACATGAAAGTCACACAACAATTGCTAAAGTGAGCAAGAACAGCAGAAAACAGGATAGTCTAAATCTACTTTCCTGAGCTATCTGTAATTATCACGCTTTAAGCAAAGTCCTACAATGGTTTTAAGTCTCCAACATGTTTTCTCTCCAGACCTTCAATTCCTTACATTAGTTCTGTTTACAGCATCCCACAATCCAGGTGCTAAAAAAAAGTTACTATATTAACAAGAATTAAGCAAGTGGAGGGCCATAAGATTGCTCAAGCGCTTATCACACGCAGATGTTTCTGAATGAAAAGATAGTGATCTTGTATCAAATTTGCTGTTAGTAAAGCTGTACTAGGCCTGTCCTTAGTAGTTACCAGCAGTTACCAATCAAGACAAACGTGACTGAACACAAAGCAAGATCTAAGAAGGAAGAAAATACACTGTGGGAAACCATAATTCAATAACAGAAATCCAGTACTGAAGTATTGGCTTTATATACACTCTGATTTTGAACAAGTTATTTTTTACGTAGATTTCACAGGAAAATGCTGAAAACTATACAACTGAAATGCTGTCACAAATATTATAGTGCCTCTAGTGAACAGAATCACCATATAACATAATTCAGCTGTTAGCACAGCTGAATATACTTCATTTTAGAATTTATACTTTCCTCTTCTGAAGTGCAGTACAAGTTGCAGCTTTTACTAAAGCTTTCTCTCTTATGACTTAAATGTGAGTTTGAAACAAAAGTATTAGGCACAGTTGGCACTAGGACAAGTCTATATTTTAAAGATCATATGCTGATGGCAACAAATCATTATACCATCGAAAGAATAAAGGGACTCACACGGCTCTCTTGGTATCAAACACTTCCAAACATCATCCACCTGCAAACTGCAAGGTTGGGATTACAAGAGATGGGGAATGGCAGCAAGTTCCTGCCAGATGAAGAAAACCTGCTCCCCTCAACCAGACAGCAAAACCCCAGATCCCCCTGGTGAACAAGTACCATGTGCTGCAGGTGGAATCCAATCCTGAGGATGATGGCTCCCCACAGCCTAGAATCTTTCCTTAGGCCCCACCATCCTCAGAAAAAGATAAAAATATCCGTAAAAAAAAAAAAAAAAAAAAAAAAAAAAGCAAGCAAGAGAACCAGGTGATCAGGCCCAGTCAACACAGGTTCACAAAAGGCAGGTCTTGCCAGACTAACCAGATTGCTTTCTATGATAAAGTGACTCGGCTACTGGATGAGGAAAAGGTTGTGCATGTGGTCTTCCTGGACTTCAGTAAAGCCTTTGACACAGTTTCTCACAGCATTCTGCTTCTGAAACCGTCAGCCTCTGGCCTGGACAGGCACACACTCTCCTGGGTAGAAAACTGGTTGGATGCCTGGGCCCAGAGAGTGGTGTGGTGGGAAATGGTGTTAAATCCATCGGGAGGCCAGTGACAAGTGGGGTTCCCCAGGGCTCAGTGCTGGGTCCAGCCCTGTTCAATGTCTTCATCAGCGACCTGGATGAAGGCATCGAGTGCTCCCTTAGCAAGTTTGCAGACAACACTAAGCTGGGTGGAAGTGTGAATTTGCTGGAGGGTAGGGAGGCTCTGCAAAGGGATGTGAACAGGCTGGATCACTGGGCTGAGTCCAATTTTTCATAGAAAGGGTCATTGGGCATTGGAATAGGCTGCCCAGGGAGGTGGTTGATTCACCTTCCCTGGAGGTGTTCAAGGTACGGGTGGATGAGGTCTTGAGGGACTTGGTTTAGTGTTTGATAGGAATGGTTGGACTAGAAGATCCGATCGGTCCCTTCCAACCTGGTTGTTCTATGATTCTGCGATTCTAAATCAGATTGATCTCAGAGCTAAAGCAGTTAAAAGTTTACAGAACAAAATTAAGATTGGACTTCCAGTGACTCCTCCCAGACCCTTAAGGATAACAAAAATAATCTACTTGATCAATGTGTTGGCAAATAGACTGAAAGAATGTCAATCCATCATACAAAAGGTTCTTTTTAAATAAAAAAAAAACCCAAACACCCAAACAGCTCCTCCCACCCTGCCTCCACCCCAGTTTTCTAAGAACATGACAGCAATCTTCCTTTTTGGTAATCCAAAGGTTTTATGATGATATTCTGAAGTGGAAGAGAGAACTGTATTATTCTCCTGTACGTGATAAGGTGATCACATAAAAACCTCTTGTCCATGTAACTCCTATGTGTAAGTAAGTTGTCATATATTGAAATGACATTCATTATGTTGCTTGTGTATTTTCCACATATTTGCCGAATAGGAAGATGATTCAATTTGAGTTAAAAATAGTAACATCTCCATACATCTCCTCAAGCTTTAGTTATGTGTCCTCTTAATGAATAGCATTTGCTTCTATACCAAGTCAAATCAAAAGCATTTTCTTCTACATTCAAAAAAAGGACTGGATGTGCAAGATAGATTATAAATCATCACTTTCATCTCATTTGCTAGCATTTTATAGTTTAAATTTCATCACAAAAGAAATTTTGTTCTGAAATAAGCACAAGGGCAGCATTTGTTTTAAGTCAATGAGCTGACAAGAGAATCCCAACTATATGCACTTATCAATCGGATTGTAGCATAGCAACCCCCAACTATGAGCAAAAAGATCATAGTTGCTGCTGAGGCAGACAACTCTCAAATAAAAAGAATATTCCCACATTCCTTTTGCAAATTTAAAATAAAAAGGTTCTACTTGATACAGAAATGCTAATTAGATTCACAGTTGCCAAAAGAAGTCACAGCTTGGCAGACAGTTCTATTAAATAGACAGTACGTATCCAGAAAACAGAAAAGAAGATTTTTAATTAAAAGAGTTTCTTTCAGAGCCAACAATCACGTTAAACTTGCACGAATAAATAGGACTTTTCTTCTCTGCTGACTAGATAGAAAGTTAAGTAACAATGTATTGAAAAAAAAGCATTCAGAAATCCATTTGCAGGGGAAAAAATAGCTTTTGCTTTTGATAAAAAGTAGCTAGAAGCCTTAGCTGTGCATATTGATAAAAAATCCCCGAAAATACAATTGGGCAATAAATCCTAAAAAACTCAAGACATTCTCATGTCACCCAAGTTATTTTAATCTGATCATGCCTTTCTGTCTTCTTTTTTGTTTGTGGTGCCTACTCTCCATGCTTCTCCATGGTGTGTTTCATTAGCCAGGACTAATAAAATAGAACAACAATGAAGTACTCGGAGGATTATTTGGCTTTATCAATAACAGCTCAGCTCTTCTCTGTATACCAGTACTGGAGAACTACTTGTCTACCACCTGTTGTATGGAAAGAAAACTGGGAATACCATGAACCTGTTTAAGTGTCTCATGTTTCAGTCAGAAAATCCCCACTAGGAACCCAATCCTGAAGAGTTTCTTGAATGTATTCAGCAATTAAGAATTACACAGGGTGTAGACCGTACAGAAACATTGTCCTTTGGTTCCCAAAACAGCACTGCTGTTATGAAGAGCCTCATTTATATAATTCATTTACACATAAAATTGAGTAAGTGTAAATATGCAGTTTCAGAGAAATATCACCACCAGTTTTGCAGGTGGAGAAAAAGCTGAAACAAGAAATCTGTTGCTGCACACTCCCCCTCCAACTGACACAAGCATTCAGCATCACAGCAAATACTTCGTGCCTTGCATAGAAATGAACAAACAATTGTAAAGTTTTTAATTATCACATTTTGCAACACTGTATAGTCCTACATCATTTCACAATTTCAGTTTTCACACTGTAAAAGTGATGGCAATATTTACTTCCAGCACTGCAAGAAGCACAGGAGAACCTTGCACTGCACACAGATTATTTCACTATTGTTATTAAACTGCAACTTTTTGCAGACTTTCCAGTCTCCTGTGCATCACCATGAAAATTCTACCTAAACTACCTTGCCTTAACTTGCTTACAAATGCGGAATAACAGGCATTGTGTATGAAAACTGATTAAAAATCAAAACTTGCATTTACTTAGGCTTCAACAATTGTACTGAAAAACAGCTTCAAATAATTCAAGCTGGAGAGCTCTGCCCATTAGTATTACTGACAATTATTTAAACACTAAAGAGGGGGAACAGAGCATAGGCATTTTTGTTCCTTCTAGTGCAAGAAGCACCACCTGGATTTGACCACTTCTGTTGGAAAAAACCCTTCTGGACTAGACTGAACCAACCTTACTTCCTGTTCAAGTCACTGACCTGATAAAGGGTAACTATTTAAGCACTAGATGAACTTTATCATAAAATGACTATTTAATTCCATTAAAAAAGTTCAAATTTTAGAGGAAAACATTTAGGAGAAAACTGCACATAAAGGCTGAAGACACTTAAGTGAATTTAGAGAGACTTATTTAAACACACATCTATCCATCACCCTGTGCTCTGCCTGATTTACATATATATAGCTTTTAAAATAGCACAGCTGCTTTTTAAGCTCCAAGCGCCTCCAGGGAGGGAGGTTACCAAGCCTATGATTCTGCACAGAACTTCAATTATTAAGATATAAAATACTATAAAGAATGAGGACTCCTTTATGACAATTATTACTAAATACTTACCCTGGTCAACATGAGCTATATCCCCATACAGCATTTCCATTTGCTGAGATGGGTTCTTAGTAAGAGCATCCCAAGTGTGCATATGCACATCCCCTCCTTTGAATGGCTTTTGGACTCTGTTCAGTGTGAGCAGGAGTTGACAGGGACAGAATTCTCAGAGGATCTAGCCTTTTGCTATGTTTCTCCCCTTAGCAATGTCCTATGTCCAGGGGCCTCCAGAACATGCCCTCACTGCAGGGAAAGGCTGCAGCAAACTCCTTACTTAGGTATCAAAGGGTCAGTGTTTGAAAAATCTGCTGCAGGTATTCTGCTCATAGGAGGCAATTCAGAATGCAGCTTAGATCAGCTACAGTACAAAGCTGAGCAAGCCAGGTTACACAAGTTCTTGGAGTCATGAAATAACTGATTTGTAATGAAGGATAATCACTACTTTAAATACTGCTTTCAGGCATCAAAACTAAGAGGAAAATGAAAATAGGCCCCTGAATTTCATGAATACACATAATTGTGCTACAGAAGGGAAGAAAAATGATACCCCAAAATACAGTGAAGGTTATACAAAGAATAATCACAGAATCATTAGGTTGGAAAAGACCCACAGGATCATCAAGTCAAACCATTCCTATCAAACACTAAACCATGCCCCTAGGCACCTCATCCAACAGTCCTTTAAACACCTCCAGGGAAGGTGACTCAACCACATCGCTGGGCAGCCTGTTCCAGTGCCCAATAACACTTTCCATGAAAAATTTGTTTCTGATGTCCAGTCTGAACTTAAACAAATCTGCAACTTCAAGGTCCTGCACAGTTAAGAGAATTCAGTAGTGAATTAGAGAAAAAAAAAAAGCAGCAGTAGTTCCACATATTTACAGAAATCAGGTAAATACAAAGAAAAATCAGATTGTTGCTAAAAATAATGAACATCTAATTGGTTTGCCTTTCTTTGTTGGGAGGATTTGGGCAACTACTCATAATATGCTCAAGTACTTGCTCAGAATTCTTTATTCCAAAAGACTTCAAGCAAACCATTTGCTCCACTAGGAGCGAGTCCAGAGAAGAGCAATGAAGCTGGTGAAGGGCTGGAGAACAGGCCTTATGAGGAATGGCTGAGAGGGCTGGGGGTGTTTAGCCTGGAGAAGAGGAGGCTGAGAGGAGACCTCATTGCTCTCTACAACTACCTGAAAGGAGGTTGTAGAGAGGAGGGTGCTGGCCTCTTCTCCCAAGGGACAAGGGACAGGACAAGAGGGAATGGCCTCAAGCTCCACCAAGGGAGGCTTAAGCTGGACATTAGGAAAAAAATTTTCACAGAACTGGAACAGGCTGCCCAGGAAGGTGGTTGAGTCACCTTCCTTGGAGGTGTTTAAGGCACGGGTGGACGAGGTGCTGAGGAACATGGTTTAGTGTTTGATAGGAATGGTTGGACTCGATGATCTGGTGGGTCTCTTCCAACCTGGTTGTTCCGTGATTCTGTGAACTAAACACATCTCAGTAATCAACATAAGATACCAAAGCTCAACAACAGAAACTCCAACCAGGAATTCTTTTTCAGTCATAAACTAGAAGTGACCTATCCAAAAATGGCAATTTAAGAGTGGGATGCACTCAGAAAGCTGACTTTCTGCTTAGACATCAGGACATGTGTTGAAGCCTCCATCCAACTCAAGTGAAAGATCTTTACATCATAACTACACCTCAAGCAAAAAAAATTCTTTGGCTAAATTACAATCGTTCATTTGTTTCACAGCCATAACTAAAGGACAGCAACATAGAGATTACTTTGAAAGGTAAAGTTTCTGCTTAACAGTAGGTAAACTTCACTAGAAATTGCTTTTAAAAAGTTCGTAATTATTTTGTTTCCAATACACATCAGTGTTTGGATGAATCCATTCCCAAATAAAAATCTGAAATGTATCTCCAATATACAGTTCCATATCTAGATGTGTGGCTCTCCAAACCCACCAAGAAAACTGCTCATATATTTCGGCACCAGATACAACAGAAGACCAACTTTGCCTTTGATCCTATGTAAAAAATGGCTTACAAAGAAAAGCAGCAGCATTTCCCTAGCAGCTATACAGCTTTCAGATATTTCAGATGTGGAGCAGTCAGGTCAATAGAATTCCTCTCCATCTGTCTCCGCTCTGCACATGAAGTACTTTTATTTTATGACATCTCCAGCCACAAGTCTGGAAAGCTGTCAGAAGGAATGCACAACAAAATCCCTTATAAGTCACATGAACTTTTATGTATTAAAAGAAAACCCAGAATATTTCACACATGATATGAATCTTGAACAAGCCTCAGAAATCAAACAGAAGCAAGTACTAAAACAAGAAATACTTGATATTTTCAAATCCCCCATGAGCTATCCTTGAAACAAGATGATTCATCTAAAAGGAAGACTCAGGCTTATGACAAGATTTTAAAAAAAATATATTTGATTCAGGTAGAAAAAGCTAGCATTCTGGAGAAAAATAAGCCTCCTTGGTGGAACAAAAAGACAGTCAGAAAATAGGTTGCTTGTTGTATAAAACAGATGATTCATAATATCATAAGATAGTGTTTATTCTTTTAAACACACAAATTGTCTATTTTTACTTGCTTACTAGCATCACTATGAAACTGAAAATAGGCCAGTATCCCTCAAGCTATCAATGGTTTGCTGCCAAGAGAACGCACCAGTGACAGTTTTAATAAGATTGACAATCTATACCTATTACATGCATAAGAGCACCGCCTTCATGTTAAAACCAGCTTTGCCGATGCACTTCAGCATTCAGTAACATAGTGAGGATTTATTTAAACTACTTGCGTATGAAATACAATAAACACTTACTTAGATCACGCTAAAACAACTTTAAAAAAGCTATGTGAAGCTTTCAATGACTACTCAACGTAGTGAGCTATATACCCTTAACTTGCAACCAATGTAATTTAGTTTTATAGAGCTGAAAAAGTGCAATAATGAATAGATACAAAAAATGAGGTAAAATTAGTTTTCGATATTAATATATTAATGCACATAAATTTCCTCTGTGATGAATACACAGCGAGACTAGCAATCATCTAGATGCCACGGTTACCATTACGCAAATTGAGAAGGAGGCAGACATGAGCTATGAAGTAGACAACAGAACCATTTGTGGAAGAAGAGGTTATAGTACTTCTGCAGTAGGGAAAAGGTGAAAAACACCACAGTAAAACTGTCTACTTGGAAACATGTATGGAAATTAATAAAGGGGTGCAAGTGAAAAACAGGACAAGGCAATACGTTTTGATGGCTATGGCAAGACAAACAGTCACCTTTCCCCCATGCAGTTATTTCCTCTTCCTTACACAACGAAAGGAGTAAAAGGTTGCTGGTTGCAAGAAAAATCCTTCAGAGCAAATGTAGAGTATGCACTGAGATCGAATGGAAACAAATTAAGAAAAACTTGCATTGGTAGTGACAATACGGCAACATCACAGTTACTGAATCACAGTTAAAAGGAGGCACAAATTAACATTAAGAGGTCTCATACTCTCTGCTCATGAAGTAATGTTGCCTGAAGTTCATTAAACTACTATTAAGTGTTATAACGCTACGCATATTAAAGGGATTACAGAGAAAAACAGTAATTGATGGAACGTCCCACTCAAAAACCAGCTGCAAAGCCAGTTCTTAGGAAAAAGCACAGACAGCCAAACCACATTCATGAACAGCACAGCCAGAAAAGTTTTTGTCTACAAAGTAAATATAGTATGTCATAATGCACAGTCCAACTTTCACGTGAGAGCATCTTTCAAGACCACTGCATAGCACAGACCTTTTAATTTTACCTAGTTATTTTTTAAAGACTCCAGTAACACACACGGACAGAACATTCTTCTAACAGATGTCTAACAGGAAATGTTGGTACTTTTCTGGCAACTGGTTCTAATGATAAAATCATGTTCTAAACCTCGTGCCTGATTCCAAACTTGAATTTTTCTGACTTCCAATTCTGTTCTGTTTCCTCCCTAAGACTTTCTGCACTAGATCATGAATTTCCTTGGTATATGATTTTTGCCCTCTGAACTAACAATAGCATCCACTCCCTTAAATTTTCCAGTCTCCCTGTCTCTACAATTTTTCTAACAGCCTTCCAAAACTAGACATGTTCTGGGATCAACAGTGCCTGAGCCAAATGAAGAGCAACATTCCATTTGCTTACTTTTGTTCATGCACATAAACCATTTTGGTAAAGCTCCACAGTTGCAGCCAGTGCTTAGGCTGATTATTAACAAGCTGTTTTCCCAATGCATCCTCTACTCCTGCCTCAGCAATTTTTGTAGTTCAGCAAATGGTTGCACCTGATCCAGCACTACATTATACCATGCTAAGTACAGTAATAAATAACTACACCAGAGTAGTGCAACAAAGCCTCTAGAGTTTAAGATGCATCATTGGGCAGGGGGAGAAAAAAAAAAAAAAAAAGGTTCTGGTCTCAGCTCTACCATAGCCATTTTCTGTCACAGCCTCTTCTGGTAGAGGAAAGACAACTAATCCCTTGTCAGCTGAGCACAAACTCTGCAACTTTGGTCCAAGCAGGATCAGTATGTATTAGCAGCCACACACATCCATAAAAAGTGAACTCCTGTCATCTCATACAGTAACAAGAGAAAATGTTAAAGAACATTTACACTCTGAAGAAATTATTCTTATTTTTCATTCTTACTGCCAGGCATGAAAGGCATAACTGAGACCAAACCTCTTCTACATCTGAGTAATCTACAGGGAATAACACCATTCCCTCTTTGGATAAATTCGTGATTTTTTTTTTTCCTTGAACCACTACCCTTCCTAAGTATTTTGTAATAACTTCACTCTGTTATGATACACTACAGGTAATGTATTTTGTCTAAAAATACTGAAAATAATAGGCATTCAATACCACAGCATACTTCATGCTGGTAGCTTTTGAAGTGTCAAATGATTTGTAGTGAGAAAGTTAGTCAAGATCAGTGCAGAATAACAATTTCACATTTACATAATTCTAATTCCCAAAGATCCTAGAGACAAAATGCAGATGTAAGGCTGTTCAGGAATTACAGCACTTTGAAATTCAGATGAGCACATCCAGGCACTCACTATACTACTCTAGTGAAAGCTGCCAATCCTACACTAAGAGCAGCCAAAACACATTAAAAGGAGTTTCTCAGTTGCTTATCTGTAATTTAGCACTTGAAGGTAACTCAAAACAGGCACGAGTTAACATACTATTTAAAATTAAAGTGTTAAGAATACAAACTAGTTTTGATAAATTAAGTCACATTTGTGTGTTTGCTTACAAGCCATTCTTGGACCACATTGTCTTAACAAGGAAGATTCCTAAATGTACAGTGGTAGGATTGTTAAAAGAAATACTTAATCAACTTTTAACTTTAATGTCATACAGCTTTGTTTACTTAAATGTAAGATTTCTCTAAACATTCGTATCAATTTGTACTGATGCAATCAGTAATCACATATAACTGACACCCAACCTGCTCAAGTATTACATATTTACTAATCCAATGCTTCTGAATTGCGTCACATGGCTTATTTGTAATGATTATTTTAGATTTAAGTCTTGCTCCTAGATTTTAAGTTATCCAGATTTTTAGGTTTCTCTCTAGGTTTGCGTTTTCACTTCTGCCTCACCTAATCACACAGGTTAAACCTGCAGAGCCTTTTGAGGCATTTGGAGAGAAGACCGGTAGAACACAGTTGTATCAAAGAAAGCAGAAGCTTGTTTTTTCTGTGCCTACATACTATCAGTCTGCTGTGGTGACAGTCTGTTCATCCTTGAAGAAGAATGCAGCTCTAGGTGAGCTAAAAGACTCCGCGGAGAACAGACCAGTCTCCAGGAACACAGAGGCAATATCTTACCTATATTCCTTGTGGTGTGCAGATCCGTTTGCAGTTCTGGACATTCACACTCACAGAAAGCCTTAATCCTGCACATCACTTGAGGTAAGACCACCACATATACAGGCATAAGAAGCTTCCGGTCTAGTGGGACAGGCAAAGACAATCAGCTTCTCAACTTGCCCTAAAGTCCAGGCAGCTATGGGTTCAATATTATTTGCTCTTCTCTGGTGAGCTTCAGCAGGACCTAACAAACCTAAGCCTATCAAGCACATTGTGATCTGAACAGTATCCTCAGAAAGCATTTTTCATTCACTTTGAGTTTTAAGACTTAGTACTATTCTTGTCTGTGATGCTCAAATGTGCAGGACATTTTTCCATCTCAGCCAATGGTAGGAACAGTTACTTGGGGAAAGGATGACCTTAAAAAATGGCAGCTTCAGTGAGATTTTGCCCCCAACACACAAAGAAATCATTCAGCAGTTTTCTACTGATGTCTCAGTTGAAGGATCCATTTCACACTGGTGAGGTACATTTCTACAAAGCAAGAAAAGAACCTTTTTACTGTGGAGTTGAAAAAGGAACAATGATGTGGAATGGTATGAAGAAGAAAACAGGCACTTTGCTAAAAGCCATGAAAGCTTGACTTGAAGAATGAGCCTGTCTTATTGCAAAGGTGATCAAATAAAATTTAATGATTTCCTATAACAAAATTAAGACAATGGAACACAAGAGAATTTGTTGCAGGTACCTTTCCAAATACTCAATTTCACAAGTCCATTCCAAATTGTTTCCAAAAGATTAAATCTGAAGCTGTGTTTATGCACTAGAGAAGAGGAAGAATTGGACCAAGTAGGAGAGAGGGGAGAACAAAGGATAATCAGTTTTTCTGTGACTACCACACCTTTAATTTATACTAATCAAAACATATTTTTCAAAAATATATTTACTGTACTGGTCTGAAAGACAAACATTTTCAGAATGGTTTTGCAATATCTGCTGCTTTGATATCCTCCAGGGAATAACTGTTACCACAGATTAAGAAGTTCTACTCCAGAAGCAAACACTGAAAAAAACTGAAGATATGAAATTCCACTTCAAGAATCTGTTATCTTTGTAGGACTGCTGTCAGTTGGTTTAATACTGTGTGAAGTGTCAAGAAGCTACTCTAACAAAGGTCCGTGTCTACAATGTCCACGTCTAGAGAAAACTTTTGAAGTTGATAGAATATTCTACTTTTTTTTTCACAATTCTCAACAGCAAAAAGCACACTGTGGTATTAATGCAGGTGGCTGCTTAAGTATCTCTGAGGGATGATACATCTGCTTAATTACTGATCTAAGAACATGAATTTGCTGAACTTTGATTGGCAAGCATAATCCATGAGGCAAGGTCAAGTTAAATGGTTTTAAGCTATTTTAAAGAGTTATTTCCACTCAAGCATTTTCTTATACCTGTAGCCTTATACTGTTGCTGCCCACCCTCCCCACAGGTATAATAGTTATTCTGTCCCACAGTGGTTTAGATTTCCAGATCACATGCTCCTCACCCTAACAGAGATATGTAGTTTATGCTATTCTTCACAGAAAAAAAACCAGTGCTATTTGTACAACTTTTGCTTCATACAGGCATTAAA
Organism: Coccyzus lansbergi; assembly: GCA_033558105.1. Lineage (NCBI taxonomy): Eukaryota > Metazoa > Chordata > Aves > Cuculiformes > Coccyzidae > Coccyzus > Coccyzus lansbergi. Next base: position 43,874 of record JAUMJK010002397.1, read on the forward strand.
GCAAGGATATATATTCTTTCACTAAAATAAACTAAGCAAAGATAGAAAGATGATTTCCAGCATATGATAGAGACTGACAGCTTCAGAATCTGGGTTTGTTTTCAATCAGACAGGTTAAAAGTCACTACGGTTATACTGTAATTAAGCAAAGAGCACGAAGACACTTTACATGGTTTATTTTCTTCCTATTAAAAAAGGGTTGAGAAAAAGCATAGCATTTAAAGACCCACCGGCCCTAGGAACCGCAAAAAAAGTGCTACCTACCTAACCTAATTCCAAACTTATCTACAAGCAACAACCAACTTCCTACTGGAACACCACATTTCTATCAATTAATGGCACATAAGTGAGATAGCATTTAATGTAGTCAAACATGGAAGAGCAAAATTTAAGTTATCAGATAACCCTGCCAGAGAGTTGAACATATGATTCCACAGATGAAAATATACATTTTTATATGGGTACTGCACTCAATGGTCATAACAAAGCAAAAATAAGACCATTACTAAGTGTAACAAGCTGATTCCGATAAGCTTCATTTGTATACAATAACAAAAACGTAACATCTAGTTGCTGTCTTCAACCCAAACCATTTTTCACATCATTAGTGAGCCAGAAGACATCAAGAAAAAAGGTTTACAATAGAATCCCTTCCATCTCATATTCACTTTGGCACAAGCATTACATTTCTGTCCTTGACTGCCAGCTCTTATTTTAGTACTACCCACATTTTAGTTTACTTTCCCAAGCAGGGTTACTTTTCTTTAAAGACATATCATACATAATCCATGTTTGTAGTTTATTTCATATATTGCCATATAACTTTATGTTTTACTTATGCTGCATGCCCGAAGTTATTCCTCATTTGAACTAGTGCATAGCTCTAATATTTAAACTTCCATATTAATTTTCATATCCAGCATTTATTTTCACAGCTGTTCACTTCCAAGTTTACAATCGTTGCTTTGGAGAGCTCATCTTCCATGACAAGAATTCAAGAACACTATTTTTATGAAGGTAGTTAATTTAGAAAGCAGACTAGAATTTGTCACATCCCATCAGTAACTATTAGAATTGGACACTACAGTGAATAGTTGATCTTTGAGCAAACTGCTGTCTATTACTGTCAAACAGGTGAATACTTGAATGGTTGCTTTTGGTCTCTGAAACAGAATGCTTTCTAAATTGTTTCCACCCATGAAGCACCTTAGCAGCTCTGCAAGTCTCTTAGCACTCAGTAGCCACACAAGGAACTTAAACAAGCAGGCTGAGACATGTTCCCAAGACTGGTCTAACAACTACCAAAAGATGCTTAATCTAGGATCCGCAAGCTAAAACTGAGAAAGAGCAGTTTCCTTCAGCTTTTACAAACAACAACAAAGTGAGCTTTTGGCCATTGGTCCTGCAGTCATAGAAGCAGAATTGCAGAACTGTTGAGATTGGGATCTCTGGAGGCTGTGTCAAACCAAGGTCATCTACGACAAGTTACTTAGGACCTTGCCCAGTCCAAGCTGCATTTGAATATCTCCAAGCACAGAGAGACTCCACACCTTTGTGTGCCTGCTATGGAGTTTAGAACTAGACAGAGCACTCCAGAGGAGTCTAATGAGTGTGGAGCACAGGGGCTGGACCATCACCCTCCCCCAGCTGGTGATTCTCATCCCAATGCAACCCAGAGTGCTGTTGAGTCATCTTCACCATAAAAATTCATTGCTGGGTCATGCTCAAATTGCCCACCAGCCTCACTTTTGACTGGTCAAGAAGCTGAGCAGAAACTCCACCTTTTTTCAGGTTCTGACTTTGGGTATACGTATCTTGATATAAACATAAAATAAGTCGAATAATAGACATGACCAGTTTCACTATACAGCAACATGGTTCTGAAGCCTGCATGGGTTGAGACATTTATTAAAATTACCTGAAACTACAGTAAAAATAAAGATTACTTTGCATGAGAAAAAAATACCATGATCTTTTGTAATCTCTACAGCAAATTTATGTTATTAAGCATTAGAGAACACTTTGATGCTCATGTCCTTCAGCAAGAAAGGAACAAAAAGAAAAAGAAGTTGTCTTATTAAAACGACAAACCCACAAATACTGTATAAAGATCAAGTCCCAGTATCTTACCATTGTAAAAGCTGTTCACGACTAGCATCACCATACTGTAAGAAAGACTGAAGGAAGCCTATCCTCATTTAGGAAAAATGTAAACTTCAAGTTGAGTAAGATGCATAATTTTAGCCAACTTGAAGAAATATGGCCTCCACGCATTCAACACACACAACTAATTCAAGTGACTTTGATGTCATACAAACAAACACTTAAGCTTGAAGGCAGAAGTTAAATAAGCTTACTTAAAACTTTTAAAACACAAAAGCTTCTATTCAGCAAAGAGAATGGAAAGCTTTAAGGCTTCACCAGTGCAATGCTTTGTACCACATAGTCTTGCAGAGTATCATGGTGGACTTCCACGCTGGTGTCTAAACAAAGCCAGGTATTACTTAATCAGGCATAACAGAACCTGCTATGAAAGTGAAAATATTTCCATAGTGCTTTTTCAGCAGACCTAGTAGGTATGGTAACATGATGATTCAGCAGTAGGTGAGCTCCTGCTCAAAACAGAGGGAATCTCACACAGAGATATGCTAAGTGAAATATTTTAACCACAAGAATTATGCACCTTCTGGAATTAGGAATATCAAAGGAACTTAAGATTCAAGAATCGCTAAGGATCAAATCACAAATGCTACCTAAAATTAGCAAAATATGATTTCTCTAAACGAACAGCAAATTCTTAAGTTTTAATATCCTTGTGGCTGTCAGAGGATCACAGTGTAGATTCATTGCTCTATAAAGAAGCTATACCAAGGTGTACAATTTTCAAACACTTTGTAAGCACTTACAAGATGGAAGCAAAACCAACAAGACAATCAGTGAAAAGGAATTGGAAACAGTTAACTAAGCAAAACAGCAAAAACTTTCTATGGGCCATACAAGATATACTGGCTACTAAAACCCGCAAACTGTATCAAGATTTATTTTCTGAAGAACAAGCCAGTTTTCCTCTGGATTCATTAAAAAGCAGGATGATACAATAAAACAGGTGTTCTTGCCATCGGCATATGCTATCCTGCTCAGCCTGGTCACCTACACATATCATCTAAGTGCTGCTAGACAGATGGGAAGCTCTACCAACTGCTTAATCAGCAGCCTAACAGCCTCCAACAAAAAATTATACATGACATTTGAGAATTATTTTAACTTTTAATAGGGCAGAGTATTTATCTAAAAGCATTTAATTTGCAACTAAAAGTTATGCCTTCAATTTTGACTCATTTAATATGTTAAAATATAATTTATGTCAAGTAAGGAAAACAAACTCTTCCAAAAAATATTAACAGCTAAACATTAATAATAAAGGCACATTAATGTAAAAAAAAAGCTGCTATAGGGCTAAAGCAATTTGCTGTTACTTGCCAACTTCCTCTTTACTACTGTTTCATTAGTAAGTTAGTGCCCATTGCTACCAACCTCAATACCACTTTGCCTTGCTAGTTTTACAGCTGTATTGTAGTAGCCACAACGTAAAAGATGTTCCACCATCATACGATCCATACGTTTCTTCTTCCACATGTTTGCAGCAGCTGGCTGGTCACTACTATGCTCTTTCAGATGTTCAATCCTACGTTTGCAGAGTTTCGCACTTTCATCTTCTGCCTGGATTGATTCAACTGCCTAAAAGGTAAAAATTAACAGCAACAAATAAGAACTATACATTTTCAATTTCTTTTAAAAGCATAACACAGTAACAACTGTTTGCAATCATTCCTTATGTATTATACAGTTACTGCCAGTAGCATTTCTTTCATTTAAGTAGACATTGCCTACGGCAGCATGCAAGTTTCAGCATGGCTGGTCCAGTTCTGGGATTTTCTTGCATATAAAGAAGTTTTGATTTGAAATCATGAGTACATGTATTTTTCTGCTTAATGTGCACATAGTCTGAAAACTGCAACATATCAATTACAGCAATAACTGTTGTAATGGTCTACAAAGAGCTTTGAGAAGGTTTGCAGTCATGTGGTCCAAACAGTTGGAAATGATGAATTTCTTCCTCTAACCTATGCATGGTTTCTTCCTCTAGCAGCTGTCTGACTGAATTAGTTCTGCTGAGGAGTGATGCCCAGTAAACCCACATTACTTCTAATACACTGAAGCCATTTTAATCAGTCATGCAATAACGCAATTCATATAAACACTGGCCTCTTGGCACCTGGAATTTGAGGATCTTTGAGCAGTTGTAAGAAAATTATCAGTTTTGTTAAACTGGTATTGTTTTACTTACCTCTGCAGCTCTGGAAACATGGACCTACTATAAGGAGCCTAACTTAAGAAAATAAACTTGTCAAGAGGAAGAAGAATAACTTAAAAAAAACCCCAAAAACCAAACAAATCAACAAACTGGCCAAATGCAAAACAGCTCCCCTCAAATACCTCCATTACTTCGTTTTATTAAAAAAAGCAACAAGTACACACTCACACTTGTTTTCTTTCAGTTTTAAAGTTAAAAAACTGACTAGTTATGCTGCAAATGTTACAAGGCAATTTTATCACAGACATATTGTAATTCAAAGCTTGCTGACTCAGTGCGCAGCACATGACATTTGTGGGTCATGCCAGGCTACAGAGTACAAGCAAGCTTGCAGTACTTTTTAATATGCTTGCTAAGGTAAAAGCAAACCACAAAACGAAGGAGGTTTTCCCATCTGCATTGTATCACCGATGATGCAATTCCAGGTTGGGTTGCCTTACTTGTGGTGACTTTAAACCCACTGGCTTGTGTTTGAATAATTGCACAGCTATGGCAACAGGAAAGTCCACGCAGGTTTGCCAACCAGTCAGACTAAATAATCTGGCTAGCTTTTGGCAGCCCCCTTTGCACTCCAAGTTGGCACCACTATTTTCCCAGTACTCAAGGTATTCAAGGCTACAGTACCATCCCTGGATAACAGCTCCAGCTTTGGAAGCACAGGTTGGTTCCAATGGCTTTTACCATGCATGCTCATTTAAAGATGACTTCTGGAATGATCAATATTTGAAAAGCAAATCTAAATAAATAAAAACTTGTTCAAGAAAAGCATACAAACCATTTGCCCCAACAAATCCTTGCTCTAATGTAGCCCTTGATATAAAACTCAAGTACTTAAAACTCTAGGTCACTATACAAGACAGACTTCAAAAACTCACAAAACATCTATAGCCTGGTTATAAACGAAGTCTTTTCCTATTCAGCAAGCAACCACTAAGTCAAGCTAAAACTCCCTTTTCACTTGTAAGATGTCTGCAGTATTGTCAGATGTGAAAGAAATCTTGAGAACTACTCTGAATACAACTCGGAGAATTCAAGGCAGCTTGACACAGACAGTGAGCCCTATCTCATTCCAAGGAGCTCTCTTTATAAGGTTTTCTTTCTGGATTTACACAGATCTTGCTGGATTTTTATTTTTGATCCTTCTATTGCATTCTGAGAGTATATAGATCCTTTCCAAAACCCTCTGAAGAAAGTCTATCTGGACTTGCCCTGTTGAATATTAAGAGAACGCGAGGGAACAAGCATATTAAACAGGATACAAAAAGAAAAACAAAGGCCTAGGTTTCTCCAGGATCATTTTCAGAACCCAAGAAACCTGCTGTGCTGAAAAGCTCTTATTTAGAGCAAGTAAAGTGTTAAATAAAGGAACCATCTCATTCTATTATGGCCATCTCAGTAGTTCATCAGACCTTTGTCTAAACACAGGAAGAAACAGAGATGCCACACGGGTCCAAAGGGCCTAAAGAAAACAATCAGTTTTGCTCAGGGCAGAGATTAGAGGGAAGACAGTTGGAGTTGATGGTTTGGAGCAGAAACAAGACCTTTGTATTTCAGGCAACTTTTACTGTTAAACAGATTTTTCTCCCTTTTACTCTTCCTGAGTAGCTATAAGATACACCACAGCCTTTCAGGCAGTCAAAAACAAATGAGCAATTATACCAAAAATGGAGCCTTGCATCCAAAACATTCATCAATGCATTTAGACAGACACACACACCTAGGCAATAAAAATTTAAGTAGTAAATCAGTTACTCCTGCGTATCATTACTCCACACCTATAAGCAAAATCTAACACCTCTCTCAGAAATAGTGGTGATTTCTTTAAGTAACAGAGAAGTGAAGAAAACACATCCTTCAAGACCTCTAAGTCTCACAAACCAAACATGAACGCTGCAATTAGACTTAAGTAGCCTTTTGCAGATCAGCTCTTCAACACCTAACCTGTTCAAGCAGAAAACCCCAAATCAACATGCATGACTGTTATTTGCGTGTTACCAACCTCCAAGGTATTTTGATGCTTCACTTAAATATAGTCTCAAGTTTTATATCTGTTGGTTATTTAATTTTGTTTTAATGAAATTACTCTGCTACCATTTGTTTTGTCTACCTATTTTTGGAGAAGCACTGTTCTAAAGCCAAACGACTGAGTTATTTTCATTTTTCTGCAAGATTTGTTTCAAGCAAGTGTTCTGATGACTCTCAGGATGAGTAATATTCCCATCAAAAATAAGGATGGCTTATACTATATAGTCTGGTTTTAACTCATTTTTCTTAGATGTGGTAAAGGCACGAAAATTTGGCCGTATTTCACAAAAGCATTCAAGTTTAAAAGCTAGAAGCATGTTATCTTGATAAACTTTAAAATGTTTTTAGTAATACTCCCCAGAAACTTTCAAACCTGCAAGTTTACTGTTTATTAAAAAACCATTTTGAGTAACAATCCAGGACAACTCACACTTACTTCTGCAAAGAAGCTTCATTGCTGCATCCTATCACCCCAACTGGGGTTTAAACAGGCTCACCTTCTACCTGTTTTCCCTACTCAAGTAAGGAATTAAGGCAACCGCACAAATCTTTCCATTAGACAAGGAGGAATTGAAACAAATCAATTAATTTTGCTGCTATTTCTTTCCAATGGGTAGAGAAATTCCTTTTCAGAATGATAAAACACTTACTAACTTTACCTCCCAGAGGTTTCTTACACTTAGTCATGGAACATCAAATTGTACTTCATAAGTGCAGTGAAACAAGACAGACCAAGGTTTGGTGTTTTGCTGTGCATGCTAAGGCTGCTGTTTACACTGCCAGTAGTATCAGTATCTTGAAAAGAAAATTCAAGCAATCAGCATTGCAGAAAACTACTTCCATTAACTTTGCAAAGGCAACACAATCACAAAGTATAATAGAACAGCACTTACCTTTCGTTTCAGAACACTGAGTTTTTCAACTACTCCATCCAAGAGACTAACAACAGAATCCACAGCAGGACAACTGCTCAGCGTCTTCTCCAACTCTGCCACAACCATTGTAACGTGGCTGGTCTCTCGATCGATGTTCTTCTGTGCAGCTCGAAATCGTTTGTTCAGTGTTTCATATGGCACCTAAGTGAGAAATACAAAGTCATTAGAATTTCTGATACTAAAGAAGTCAGGTCTTCTAGTGTTTAAAAAGACCAGTGATTCTGCCTGGTGCAGCTGGAAGAACACCTATGTTGCAGGACACCAGATGTCATTAAATGAACTTGAACTCTTATATCAAAGCCCTTACTTAAGCCCTCTCAGCAAGGAACTAGTACACTTCAAAGATTATGAAAAACAGTGACAGGAAATAAAAGCTGGTAGATTCTTCTCTGATAACAATGTCACCTATCTTGCTTTGACTGTAGCCAGCACTAATGGAAACAGTTCAGGGAGAACAGAAAGCAAAGACAAATGTGTACTTAAAAAAACAAAGCTACAAGTTAACTACAACTAAGAGATCATCCTTCAGAACAGGGCTTTTAAGTTTACATTTCTCTCCTTGAGGAGTCTACAAAAGAAGAGAAAGTTACCTTTGAGAAAGCATGTATAATGAAAATCTAATCGGTCTCCTATCTACTTCTGCCAATGAAGGACTACTTTTTAATATCAACTCCAGTAGGACTATAACAAATGCCAAGAGAAACTCCACATAGCTTTTCTTTAGTGAAAAAAAGCCTACATGACATGACTAAGCTTGTTAAAAATTCTCTAGGGCTTCATTCCTTGGCTTGGAGACAAACTAACCAGCCTTGAAGGCTTTCTGTCCTACTTGTGCCAGACTTTATGGGACAACCATACCAAAACTGCTACCGATGGCCATGAAGAACACATATAGGAGGAGTAGTCAGTTGCCTATCTGAACTTCAGCGTATCAAATAATTTGGGAAAGTTTACTGTAAGCATTAAGCTGCCCTCATCACATCTCTTCTGCTACAGTGACAACATAAGCTATTTAGACAGGAAGTTCCATTACTTCCCAGAAACTGGAATTTTAGAAGTAAAACCATTCTAGTGTTATGTATTTAATTAATGCATATCTTTGCTTGAAAGAACCTCTCAGACTTTTTCAAGATAAGTTATGGTAATCTTGATTGCTTTTCCATTAATCAAAGGCATAATTAAGCTAGCAATCAGATTACACATATCAAAGGTAAAACAGGAAACAGATCTGTGTTCTGTTTGGTACATATCACGGTTATGTTTGATTACAAATCTTTCAAGTATATCACTTCTAATCAATTATATCAGGTTTGACTCCATTTCTTCCGACTAATCATTTGCATGCAAGAAACCATCCCCAGGGTCCACTCTCCTTCTGGGCTCAATTAGGAGAGTGGTTACTAAACAACTATTGCAACTCGCAATTAGAGATGCAGTGAGAAAGAGTTGAGGTTAAGAACAAGGAAGATGTGCCAGAGTATTTGCTTTCCAAGATTTCATACAACCTACAACAGGTTGTTCTTATTTGTAGTACAAGTACAACACAGGGACACTTCTGATGAGTTATCAAAAGGCTTGTCTTCCTCTCCGAATGACTGAAATGATCTATTTAACACTTTTTGGCATCTCAAACTAAGGCCTAAACATATGACAGTCCAAGCCTTGACTACAGGAAGTATCAAGCTAGAATAATTATTTTCCTTACACATCCTCCCACAAAGCCCAAGCACCACGACCCCCTCCCCCAAACTCAAACCACATAAAACATCACAATTAATAGGCTTCAATGCCTACTTAGTTGTCTATGCAACCATCATCTGCTCCATCTTTAGCTCTTATTTCCCTCCTGCCTTTCCACAAAACAAAGGATAAAAGGTTTTAAAGCCCCAAAGATAGAATGGGTGCTTTGGGGTCCCATTATTTTGACATTTCATGCTTTTGAGCATGGAAGCTTGTCTCTAACTCCAAGGCTTGACGCCAAACAGCATTAAAACAACTTCCCCTTTCCCCCATCTGCATTTTTCCTGCTATTCACTGAGAACGTGTTTCCTTCACTTACTTGCATCTACTAATTTAATTTCTGCAGTACTTCGCTGATCAGCTTTCCACACCACACTAAGAAACTACATCAGTCAAGACTTTCAGGAGCTCCTATTGATCTGAGGAATCCATTTTTGTTAATGTTTGAGCAGTCAGTTAAACCGGACACACAGATCCGGTCAGTTTGAAAAGAAATCTTATCTTTAATCTCCCTTTCCCCTACCTTCTTATCTGCACACAAGAGTAATAATGTTTCCCATTTCCCATGCTCCATCTCTTCAAGTGTGCAAACTTTTGGCACAGTCCGCGTTCATATGACATTAAGAACAATTAGACTTTCCATTTTGTCTGGCATCATTACATACAATTTATAGTGTCTAAGTAGAATAAGTTTTTTAATCTTTTTTTATCTAATTTTCTTTTCCTCCTTCAAGAGATCTGAATATCCTACATCGAAAAGGCTAGGAGTTGAATTGTTTTACTTACATACTTTGAAAGTAAAGGTAAATAAATGTATTACTAAACATATCAGCGTACCATAACAAGGGAAATTACTTAAAAGGTGCATTTACATGAATTGCATAACTGAAACTGACAGTAAAAAGGTCTTCATAATTTGCACAGGCACCTCTTTCTTAGTATACTGCCAGCAGTTTTAGAGAATATTTGTATATCGTATCCAAATACAACTTTTATCCATACTTTACAGGCCTAGATTTACAAATGCCAAAATTTGAAAATTCCAACTACTATGGTCCTTACCAAGAAAGAATTCTATCTGGATTCTTCATCTTCAATTCACTTTCTTTTTCTACTCATACAGCCCCCATGCTCTGAGAGTTCATTCCTCAGTAGTGGTTTGCTTTACCACAGAACTCAAAAGTTACAGGCACTGTACCAATAAGTTTATTTTTCTTTCTCCAATAATGGAAGGAAATGGAAGGAGAATTTGACAAAATAACGCTGTGGAAACTTAATTCTAGAAATTCTCATTTATGGTTCATTTCTTCGCTGTGGTACCTGACAGTAAAACAATGGCCACCAAACTTTTGGACCACAATACAGCTGCAAAATTTACCTGTCATTAACTACCACAAGCCTATCAGAGACTTTGAATTTTACTGTCTGTACCACTCTTGCAAAGCCTGGATTACACAGTTATGGAAAAGAATAGCCTACAGAACCCAGCCTAAGGAAGTATCACCTTAAGGAAAAAACCATAACAGCTACTAAACATTGAAAACCCCAACCAAATCTGAAATGAAGCAGCAAGAACCAATCAAAATGTATTCTGTAAAAGTACAAAGTCTACTTGTCCTACTTATTAGAGCTTGAAATAACACAACTCAGTTGGCTCATATCATGCATACAAGAGGATGCAAAGGATGGAGGTAAGGTATTAGTAGGCAGAACATTTAAACTGTGTCACTAGATAGATTCTGTATCTTTTGTTGATCAGCTTCCACAGCAGCAGACGTTTTATTCAACTTAGGTCCATGTTAAATCAGGTCAAAGTTAAACCTAATGAACATGTATTTGACTTAAATTAGAACAATCTACACAAGGGGTAAAGTTACAATTTTTCAGGATGAAAATTTTGCTACTGTGATGTGAAGGACAGCCTATGTTTTGGGAGGCTTCTGCAAGTGTAGCATGTGCCTTTTCACACATGCTAAGAGAGAGGCAGAGACATCTGAATAACCTGATCCAAGTATTTTGTTCATTAGAGGAATTGCTTTTCTCTAGTTTTAGAAAGCCAGAAAACCCTGCTGTCCTGTCCCAGAACAGGCTCCAACAACTTCCAGCTGTAGAAACAAAATTTAAAAGAGGATCACTCTGGGTCTAAAAGCTTGAACTGGTGGAAAAGAAGGAAGGACTGCCGTGAGAGCTACACCTTGGTTGCACAGTTGAATGGAGGTAGTAGAAAACAACAGGGCTAAAAATACTAGAGGCAGTTTTTAAGCTTACATTTAGGAACTCAACTGTGATATTAACTCTCTGGCCTTCAGCCTAAACACAGCCCTCTCTCAGCCCACGAATGCCAATAAGGTACCAAGGCAAGACTGACTAGTTCTAAAATCATGAGGTGGCTAAAACTGTGTAAGTTGTGCAACTGTGGATAATATTTCTTTCATTAAACTACATCATATTTAATTTGAAATATCCTTAAATACAGTGATGTTATCTACTAAACCTATTTCCATAAAAATATTTTTTCAGTAAGCCATGCATTTACTAAGTGATACCATTTTCTTTATTTTTCTGAATACATACAAAAACTAAAAAACTAGCATGTATTAAAAGGTTGCACATATTGTATCCTGATGGCTAGCAAACTGAGTACTTAAAGCACTTACTATCACTCTGTAAAAAATCATTTAGATATAAATAAGTTAAACCAGTCACTCCTCCATACAGCATCCCACAGTGTGTATCTATTTTTGTTTTTATATTCATTATCAACATTTTCATGAGGCTTTTCTTCATAAGGCTTTCTAAATGGATCTACACGCACACACTTAGTACTCCAACCATAAATTGAATGTATAGAAACAGCCTGCCCATAAGTTCTCCCACACCACCCCCCATGCTTTTCTCTACAGGCTCAGAGGAAACTGGCTTTAAAAACAAGTGTCATGAGAACACACCATCTATAGCCTCTATAGTACAGAGAGGGAGAGCAGAATACAAAAAATTTTCCCTTCAAAGATGTCAATTAAAGCTTAAAAAGTTCTGCTACCTCAGTATTATTTATGTTGGCGGAAGTCAGACAACCAGACTGGAATTCTTATGCTGGTTTTAGTACCTTGAATTCCACTAAGAAGCTTAATGGCATCTCAAGAAGGTTGCAATGTTTTAGCCTGGACACACACTCACAGCTTCCATGAAATAGTCACTCACTCACGCATTAAGCACCTGGGGTTCTCTAACACAGTGGAGACAAATTGCTGAAGTGTTCTCTCTCCTTGGGATAAAGAATAAGATAAGAAAGGAAATACGAATTGTGGCAAGATTATCTTTGCAGAGGTGTTAGAGTCCTCCAGCTACGATAGAGTAAAAGCCTGGCAAGTCACATCTAGAAATCCAGCACTCATTACTATCATGGCCAATGTAAACATCCACCTTATTCTACTAAACTTCAAATGAATAAGCAACTGTAATTACAAGGCCTCTATAGAAACATGAACAGCATAAAGTATGGGGGGAAGCATCTACAAAATTGAGTTTGTGACCCAGCATCTAAGGACAACAGAAAGTCTCAGTTCTAAATTCTGTCTTTTGTCTTTCCTGGCAAGGTCTTCAGCAAACCCTTCCTGACTGTGTAAGAGCAACTGGGTCCATGGAGAAAGGTACTATTCACACCAAGTCCACAGCCAGCTGAATGTATACAGGTATGTAGGATCAGGAGGGAGGGAGCTTGTTGATGACACTGCTGTTAGCTCTGAAATGTCATGGCAAGCAAGGAAAGTACTCAATGACTGAAAAGGCCAAGTTTCTTGCCTCTCTTTAAAAAAAGAACCTGGTTGATCATGGAAACTACAGGCTGGTTTGCCTCGTTTCAGTTCTCAGGAGAGTTACTGAAAAGAAAAAATTCTGATGGAAGCCATTTCCAATCTCAAAGTTGACAGGGAACAGCCAGCCTAGATTTGCCATAGCAAATATATCTCAGCCACACTGTTCACTCTCTGTGACGCAATTGCTGCCTCTGAATGATAGAAGTGCCCTGGCATTCTTTCCTGCTAAGTTTTGTGACCTTTTTGATCCTGTCTCCCACAGCACCCTTGTAGCAAAACATGGGTTAAGGACTGACTGGACAGCCAGACTCGAAGAATAACAGTCAGTGGTTCAAATGCTGCCTGGTGCCCAATTCCAAGTACTGCTTCATTCCCAAGGAACATTATCAGCTCCAGCATACATGTCCTTTTCAACCATCTGTGCTCTGGAATAGAACACAACATCAAAAAGCTCCCAGAGGGCAACAAACTGGTAGAGCACTTGATAATGCCTGGTGGCAGAGCTGTCAGTCAGAAGAAACAAAAAGCTGGAAAAACACAGAAATAAATTTATGAAATATAATCAAGGCAAAAATCAGAGACCTGCACCTGGCACAAAACCACCCCATCCATTAGCACAGGCTGGTTGTAGAAGTTCTGACAGACAGCAGGTTGGAGGGGTAGCAGACAGACTCTTGTGGCAATGAAAGTTAACCACATACCAGGCTGTATTAGCAAGATTAGAGGCAGTGAGCTGAGGGGAGTGTTTGTTCTTTATGGTCAGTGCTCATGCAGACTCATCTGGAATGCTAAGTCTGGTTTTCAGATCACTTGCCCGTCAACTAAAGAGCAGATGTTGAGAAACTAGAAAGAGTTCAGAAAGCAACCACCAGGACAGTTAGTTGCTTGGAGGACACAAAATTCAAACAGGTCACATTCATTTCACTTGCAGAAGAGAAGGTTGCAGGGACTTGGAGCAGCACAATCTGATAGAAGTCTTCTACTACCCAAAGGTGAAAGTCATAGATAAGAGCTAAGCAAACTTGTCTCAGTTACAGAGCAAAAAGGAAGGAGGTGGAGTAGACAACTGGTAGCAAAGGAAATTCCAGCTGAACACAAGGAAAAAAATACTTTAACCAGGAGAATTGTCAAGCACTGAACCAAAAGCCTGGAAAGGTGACATAATCTCCATTCTTAGAAGCTTTTCACAACTAGACAAATTTCAGTAGAAGCCTGAGGTACAGTGTTGGCAGGGGTCCTTTCCTATGTTAATTTTGTGAATTCATCTCAAAAGAGGCCGGATCACAGATCCCTACTGCTAACCAAGATATCAACTTCACCTCCATATGAAGATACGAAAGACCAAGAATTCACTCCTCTGTTACTCTCTTCTCTCTGAAAACATCCAGAAAAAAAGATGGTACTTGGAGGAAGAAAAGGAAAAAAAAAAAAAAAAACCCGAAAAAAAAAACCCCAAAAACATGAAGTCATCAATCCCAAATAGCCTCTTTGGACTTCTTGAACCAGAGGTTAGAGTTTTAGAGAAGAAACAACACACTGGGCGTTTCTCATCCATACACTCTGTTGGTTGAATTTTAGCACTGTAACATCCTGTGACAAGACATTTCACAGCCTCACACATTGTGAGAGGAAACACTCCTTGGTTTTGAATTGTCAATTGCTAGCCTTTTGTTCTTGTTTTGGTTGGAAAAAAAGGGAACATCCACTCTCTTCTAAGCCTCTCATGTCTGTTGAGATTGAAGAGGCTCTTTCTAAACCATTAAGACAACTATTCCCTGTCTCTAATAATTCTTGCCCTGCTGCAGGCATTTTCCATTTCTACTAAATTTTTTTTAAGCCGATGGAAGTTAGAAAATAAGACTAACTCACACTGCATAAGAGGAGAAACCATGAATATTCATTGCCACACTAGATTCTCCATTCTTCCCCATCCCAACACTTTTGTCCTAAGTTTATCCACACTAACCCAATCATTCCTGGAAGATATTCACTATAAACTCAAAGCAAACACGATAATTTCAATTCTGTTGTTGTGGCTATGCTGACTTGGTATATAAGATTAGAATTGCTTCTCTTTTCACCATTCATGCTACACTTGTCTATACTGAAGTTCATCTACTATTTTAATAGCCATTCATTCTCTTATTTTTCTCTGCTAATGCTTCATACTCAAGTTCTACCTTTAATGCCTGGGTTATCTTCACATTATCAAGGAAACTAGACTGTCTCCACACTCACTCTCATCCAGGCTGTTCAAAAAGCTGAATATCAACAACACTGGCAGAGGTGCCAGGAGAACACTTAACACTGACCTTCATGCATTACAGATGTTGGCTACTGAATCTCACTGTTTGCTTCCTATCTTGCCCACTTACCTATCTGCATAAGGACTTCATTTCAAGAGCTCCCAGTAAAGGTACCTACAAAAACATAGGCTAGATTCCTTCTCCCCTTACATGGACTAAAGCCTAAAGAATTCCAAATCAAAAGCGGAAACTAAAACCCCCAAAATTCTCTCTCAGACTACAACATTAACCAAAGTGTTTCTACCCTCACAGCGACT
Source organism: Coccyzus lansbergi (assembly GCA_033558105.1). NCBI lineage: Eukaryota > Metazoa > Chordata > Aves > Cuculiformes > Coccyzidae > Coccyzus > Coccyzus lansbergi. The sequence goes on from JAUMJK010002397.1 coordinate 59,327, forward strand.
GCATATAGGAAACTCCTTCAGATCCAGCAGAAAAAGTAAAAATCAGTTTTTATAGCCTATCATCTAGTTGTTGGAAATCACAGAGGAAGAGTGATACTTAAAAAAGTCACCACAATTGCAGGAAGGATTACTTGGTGGTGAAAGTAAGACCATGAATCATTCCTGAACCTCCTGTTAACAAAAGCTTCCAAAGGTTTATTTTCTAAAAAACTGATTTTCAAAGAAAACAGTATAGATAAATAAACAAGCATCTTTTACGTGGGTTTGCAATTCTGTAAAAGAATGTCTGATTTTCTCCTGTATTTGGGGAAAAAGTTATGCAGGTCTGACACGACAGCAGTATCAACTCACATGCAGGGAACATTTAACTATATATCCTAACTTTACTGATGGCTTGTGTGAATCATCCCTCTTTAATGTCACAGTCTCACAGCTGAAAGCAACTTTTTGTCACATTAAATGGAGAATTTTTTAAAACATATCTACACTTTTCAAATGAACGAAATCATCGGCAGAGGGGAATCTGAAATGGACTTCTAAAAACCTTTTTAGGTACATGAAGTCACACAACTATTGGGAAAGGGGGAAAAAAGTTTCAAGAAAAATAAAACAAGAGTCCTACCAGATTATGTGGGGGTAACCATTAGAGAACTATGCTCTCCTTTCAAGGGTGAGAAAAATGGTGTGCTTCCTCTCCTCAATTGTGTTAGCTTATAATACCTGAAAAGTACCAAAGAGTTGTATGAATCTAAAGTTCTCCAAGATAATTCAGCTGAAGTCTCTGAGGTATAAATAAGCTTTTTCAAATGGCATTTATTGTGCCCTAGCATGAAATTAAGCCTAATATAAATAGGTAGGGAAAGAGAGTGAGAAAAGCAGTGATGAGACTGTCTCTCAAAAGAACAGAAGCAAAGATGACCTAGCTCTACTTTAGGCAAGAGGACAGGAATACAGACAAAATATTAAGCATCTCCTAGTTAGTTTTAACAAACAGTGTCAAGAGAAAAGGTAAACCCATCAAGAAGCATCTTTCAGTACTAGGCCGTTTCCTTGAGACTTCATTAGATCACCATGCTCACCTTCAACAAAACAGAAAAGTAAAGGGCATCTACTATATGATAGCATTGAAAAAAAAAAAAAAAAGAGGTCAGGTGCAATAAACTATTGCAAACACTCCCTCGAAACAATAACAAGCGCATCTATGCAGAATTACTGAAATGCTGCGCATTAATACACTTTCTTTATTTCTAACTCTTGGATTATTTCAGAGCTGAGTCAGCATCACCATTTGTCACTGAACTCATCCAAAACGTAAACTATATCACCACATGCTCATAGAATGAATTCTTCTGATGTGTAGCTCTTACCAACCCACTGAAATAGTAATACTTATCCTTGTGCTAGGCAAAATCAGAAAAGGAAAAGAAGGTGAAAAACAAAGAGAACTAGTATATTTCAGGAATGAGAGGCTTAGCTGGATTTAGGTTTAACTAGGTACAAGCACTAATATAAACTCAGCTCAAAACAGACAAAATTTCACAGGCCCAAATGCAGTTGCAGATCATTTGGATGTAAAGAGTTTTTTTTTTTTTTATGAACTGTTTCAATGCCTTTGAAGTGCAAAGCCTAGTAGCTTTCCTTAGTTAAAAACATGCCAGTTTTACAACTCAAAAAGACATTACTGCAACATTCTAGAGCAGCTATGCCTAGAAGGAACATAACAGTATAATATTCAAAGCTGCTTCTTCGATACAGGAGAGAATTAGCAGCAAAGATTCTTGGATTATCCATCTGCTACACACATACTTACTCAAGAACAGCAATTAAAATCCTTCAAAACATTACCCTTTTGCACAAATTGCTACTAACTTCTCAGTGAACAAACTATGAAATTTTGAACAAGGCTTCCAACAACAAAATTCAGTGATTTACAAAGACATTTTACGGTTATACAAACCTGTCGTGCATCCTTATGTAAGCAAATTGACAGCAATTTCAAAGCCTTGCCGAAAGCCACACTGGGGACACCCAAGACCAGTCTTTTTACCTACAGTTGCTTACAGCTGCTAACTTAGGCTCATGCCTCAAAAGATCTTTCTTTGGTTTTTTGATTTTAGTATATTGGAGGACAAACAAACCCCTAAACATTCCTACCTCTCCAAAGAAGCGATTGAGTTGCCATGCTAAGGTCATACTGCAGGTTTCTGTCCTAAGCAAGTCACTTCATTTGTTTTGATCCTTCTTTCTTGTCCAAATATTTGTTCATTTTAACCACAGTACCTCCTCTTTAAATGAAAGAGGTCATCGTCCTCCTGTGTTTGCAGAGTCCAGACACCATGACACTGTCTGGAGCCTCTAGGCTAGAGATCCTGTTTCCAATCAGATTGCTCCCAAATAACCCATTCCAGTTGAAGTGAGAGCATTTCTCCTTGGACAAAAAACCGAAGGATTATTGATTCAGCAGTCCTGTATCAGAATACAGGAATGACCAAAGTTCTACTCAATATAATATCTGTAATACTTCAGCTCTCACTAGTTTACAACTCAAGGTAACCCACTAAGCACTCAAAAAAGCTGAGGTGGATCAAAAGCAGGTTGTGAAGGAGTTAAATTACTATCATAATAAAGATATCCTAAGAAACCCTTACTTTATTTAAATAAGTAACAATGTATTATTAGTAACGAAGTAATGTGGTGTATTTCACATTCTGGGTTAGCAAATACTTCCTATGCAGGTACCTTCAGTACCTTTGAAAGCTACAGGAGGTCAAGTATACGCTGAAGACAGTTTCTTAAGTTTCCAAGGACTGATGGATTTTGCCAGCAGGCCCTAACAGCAAATACCCACCTGTGAAAACAGTATTTTGCTAAATCTGTACACCATTATGCTGATTTATACAGGAGCACTGAATCAGTTTAGAGATATAAGAAAGACTGAGGTGGTCTCTGACACCCAGTAAGAATTCCTCCACTCCTATCACCCAAAGCTGTGAAGTGTTTTCCTCCATTATGATACCTAGCAACTGCCTGAAACTCACCTTTAATCCTGCTTCCCAGCTCTTGAAAAAACATTTACTATGCAGAGAATCAAAGGTTTCACAGATATTCTTGCTTTCTGTCAACATTTAAAGACCCTGACATGTGAGCCACCATACATACTATTTCTATACTGGAAACCTTACATTAACTAAACTTACCCGCCACCGATCTGCAAAAACACAACAAAGCAAGTATGTTGCAACTGCAAATTGCAACATCAGGTAAGTATTCACTTTGAAGATACTCACAGGAGTTCTGCAAAATGTTTTCACACATGTACAATGGAGTGCTGATTATCCAGCAGCAACTCTAGCTCATGGCCACATTGTTACTTAGTGTCTTTCACTGTGTTTTCTTCCTTTACTAATCACTAGAAAATGTGTTTTATAGGAAGCAGGCAGAGGTAGATAAGAGACCAGTTCCCACAGGAGCCAACTCCTACTTTAGCTGCCTTCCAACATCAAACTTCAGAAGTCCCACAGCATCAGATTTTTCTTAAAACACAGTAGTACACAGATCCCAGAGCAAAAGAGCAGCACTACTAAAGATGTCACACTTGTTTGCTGACATGCGCTCATGATGTGGCAAAACAGGAAGCACGTTATTCAGAGGCATACGAATGCTCAGTATAGACATTCAGAGCACACTCACTGAGTCAGAGCATCCAGTTTGAAAATTAGTTTAGTGAGATATGTGCGTTCACACTGAGTGAGTAAAGAATCTACTATTACAAAATCCATGTTAGATTATTGTGCCAACCTTCTACTTGAAAAGCACTTTAAAAAATCAGGTAACAATCTAGAAGTGCCATATATGTATGTATTTTTTTTTCTAATGTACTGACAGTGCATTACATATTCTCTTACTGTCCTCAAGTTCTGCCTTAATTACTTTCACCAAACAACTTCTGCTACCATGTGTTCAAAGCTTTGTCAAAAGTATACTTGCTCATAACAGTAAAGTACAAAACCAAGTTTGAACCCAGCAACTCAGATCAAAGCTTATTAACAGGGGAAACAATAAAGTAGTGCAACCAATTATGCAAAAAAAAATCTTGTTTCATTGGGAAAAGAAGCTGACCTTAACTGTTTGACATCTTCATTAGACCCAGGTGATGGGGCAGGGCACACTTCCATAGTCTGCAGATGATACAACTGGGAGGAGTTGTTAAAATGTTAGATGGTTGTGTTGCCACCCCCTGGGACCTCAAGGGCCTGGAAAAATGGGCAAGCAAGAACCTCAGGAAATTCAGCAAAGGGAAATGCTAAGTCCTACACATAGGAAGGAACAACCATGTGCACCAGTACCTGCTGGAGACCAACGGCTTGGAAAGCAGCTTTGCATAACAGACCCTGGGGGTCCTGGTGGACAAGCCACCTATGAGACAGCAATATGCCCTTGCAGCAGAGGCGGGGAACATCACCCTGAGCTGGGTTAGGAGAAACATTGCCAGTGGGCCAAAGAAGCGATGTTTTTTCTCAGCTCAGCATGTGTTAGACCCAAAGCACTGTGCCCAGTCCTGTGCCTCCAGCACAAGACACACACAGGAGCAAGTACAGCATGTGGCCACAGAGATTACTAACAGACTGGCAAAAGAGGTGGGACTGATCAACCTTGAGAAGAAAAGACTCATCACGGTATATAAAAATCTGACGGGAAGAATAAAGATGATGAAGCCAGATCCCTCTTAGCACTGCTTAATTAAGGAACATTAGGCAACAGGCACAAATTGAAATACATAAAAAACTCCACATCAAAGATTTTTGGGTTTGGGGTTTCTTTTTCAGTGTATGTACCACAACAGCAGTCAAACTCCAGAACAGAGTTGCCTAGATAGGCGGGAGTCTCCCTCTTGGAGATGAAGAACATTCTGGACATTGCCCTGAGCAACCTAGTCCAGTTGACTTTTCTTTGAGGGGAGGCTGTTGGACTTGACAGTTTCCAGAGGCCCTTCCTAGCCTCAGCCATTCTGTGTGCTGTGGACACAAGGCATACACTTCATAAAATCTTACTCTTATCTGTTCCCTACCTCAGGAACCAGGTAAACGTGGCATTTCCATGAGAATTTATTAAACCTGCTGTCTGCATTTCCCTTGCCACAGCTGTCAAGAAAAAAAAAAAAAAAAAAAAGATAGCCAAACAGCAGCTCTGACAAGATCCTCAAGTATTCTGTGCTTGCACAGCTCTCCTTTTGATCAGCTATTTTTTTTAGAGCGGTTGGAGCCTAGCTACCCCTAAACTCGTGCCAGAAAATATTTTCACAAGTTATTATTCCTGCTTTCAGGTCTTCCATCTTCCAATTTTGGGGATCTTACTCCCTATAGTTTGCTAGTTCAGTTTCATAAGTATTCACGCTTCCTAAGATATGGATGAATTATCTAGCTTCCTGTCATCACTTGTTTATTAGCGTTTCAGCAAAGAATTACGATAACAATGTTCGCATTCATTCGTTTTTAAATTGTCAGCTTTCACATTACGTGCTCTCAGATGCATGAGAGCAGAATTCTCAATCAGCAGGTTTTTTTCTTGAGAGGAAGAATAGCTGGCAACCTTTTTGTCCTTGAGAAGGGATTGTAGTAGGGGACAATATTCAAGTACTATTTTGTACACTTAAATTGCTTCGCTAGATTCAGCTGAAATTCTATTTACTTCCCCAGAGCTGAACTGCTGAAGAACAGCTGAAGCATTCCCACTTCTGCAGCAACCACAATTCAGCTACAGAAAAGGAATTTCCCTTTGCAGTTTTAAGTACTCTTCCACATCAAGAGCACTCTGTGGAACACACTGTCAATGCAGAGCTATTACACAACTATTATCTAGTGATGTTGGCATGAGGAAGTTAGAGGGAAGAAACAGGAAGGATATAAACACAAGGTTAAAATCTTTTATTTCACCCGCATCAGGGAAAATCACCAGTGTCCAGAGCTCCAAGAGAAATATCTGAGTTACTGTGGTGCTGGACAAAATTAACAAATTTGTATGTATCGTTTCCTACAGTGTTTTAATAAACTGGGAATAAAAATCTACAAAGACTCACTCAGTCCCACAGAAACTTTTAGGTACTTGATTCCTAATGAACAAAAGGAGATCCAATACCAGCTTACTTTAATAGACTTTAGCCTCAATGTTCATTTCTCCCTGCTGTTTTTTTCACCTTCATACTAAAATGTTTTGATATATGACTCACAGTTAAGAACACTTAAGAGGATACATTCAAAAGACTTGAGCAGACAGTGTTCTGACAGGTTTTCCAAACAATGAAAAAGCCTACCAAAGATTACAGGAGAAACGCTGAAATTGAATGGGTACTAGGAAGAATCAATAAACATCACCCTTGCTAGGAAATGAGGAGTTTCAATGCAAGAGTGTCTCACCCTCTTACCATTCAGCTTCTGAACTTCACAAACAACATTCTGTTCTCTTATGTATATTTGTGTTAAGATTTTTTTCAGGGAAAAAGAATGCTTGTGGAAATAAAAGAATTTGTCCAAAATATTCTCTACCTTCTAAATGGCTGGCACTTTGACAACTCATCTTAAGTCACAAGCAGCAAAACAACAACTCACTGATCCTCACTGCCAGTAATTTTTCAGGAATGTAACAAGTGAAGCTGTGATAACAACTGGAATAAATCTAAAATGCAGCCTTCAGATGATCTTCTTAACTTTAAATACTTTCACATTCTTTTGGCCGTGGAAAGTACTATAGCACTATTTAAATCTATTTTAAAAGTTAAGTCTGATGCTGTCAGCTTTAGAGTACTTCATGAAGACAGAAAGAAGCCTTCACAGCAAAGAATCATAGAATGTTCTGAGTTGGACAGGATCCATGAGGATCACTGAATCCAACTGCTGTCCCTGCATAGGACAACCTCAAAACTCACACCATATGTAAAATAGGAATCAACACTTTGTCTTTCTCCTTCTTAGAACAAAGTAGAAAGAAACTGAAAGAGGACATGCACAAGAAGAACATGGCTAGAAAGCCTACAAAACCAACACCGCAAAGAGCACATAGCACTTCAGTATGTGAAAGCGCAATATGATCTGAGAGGCACAATGAAGTTTACTTTGCACAAACATATCCTATAGATGAAGAAAAGAGTTGATACACTAACATGAGAGATGATTAAATAAGCACTTTGGAATAAAGGCCTTTCTCTAAGCTTCCTTCTACAGTTATTGCTATTGATGTGGCAGACTTACTGTATACACAACACAAGATAACAAACAAAGGTTGCCATCGATTCCTACGAACATCATCCTTGCAGCTCAACCGTTCTTAGAGACGATGACCTTAACGCTCACTACAGAGCCCTTCATTTGCTTTACAATACCTACTTCAAGCCAGAGCCCGGCTATACGGTCTTGGGAAAGGGCCACCCCTTCAGACAGCCTCAGTACCTTAACCAACACCCAACGCTTTTACCAAACCGTGAGTATCCCGCTTATTCGTCTCCAGCCTTTCCCACTACGTTTCTTCCTTTTTATATTTTAAACTCATCTCCATCTTTAGGGGGAACCACGCAGCCAGGGATCCATATTCTGCTGCCACCTCCACTCCCTCCCCCTTTAACACGTCTCCTAACAACGCCACGTCGATGCAGCTCATCCCGTGGGGACCCGCATTTACACCACCCTTCGGTCTTCTCCCCCAGCCGCACTCCTGCCCCCTCCCTGAACCCCAAACACCCAGCCTGGCTCCCTCCGACCCTGCTCCCCATCACGATCCCCCTGCCCAGGACTCGACCTCCTCTCTCCCAGCTCCTCCAGCTCTCGGCCACCCCCACCGTGTCCCCAGGGTGGGCTGGGAGCCTCGGGCCACGGGGACACCAGGGCAAAGCCGCGTATCCACAGAAGAGTTCGGGTTGGAAGGGTCCTTAAAAATCATCCAGTTCCAACCCCCCTGCCATGGGCAAGGATATCCCAGCAGATCGGCCCCATCCACCGCGGCCCTGAGCACCTCCAGGGATGGGGCAGAGCCGCGTATTCCAGGCAGAGCCGCGTATTCCAGGCACGTCCCTCCGCGCAGGGGGGAGGGGATGAGGAGAAGTCAGAGCCGCTTTAAGCTCAGACAGAGAAAAACTGGGATGGGGCGGCTGGAAGCCCCCCCCACCTCCCCAACCCAGGCTCTTCCGAGGTTGGGACCGGGCAGGAACCAGGGCTCGCCAAGCCCTCATCTCCCCCACACACACCCTGCTGAAAGCTGCTCCACAAGGGGACACCAGAAGCTTCCCCCCATCTTCCCCGTGCCGGGGGGAGCAGCGGGAAGCTCGGCACCCACCTTGAGAGTGGGATACTCCTGCACCTTCAAAGTCATTGAGAGCTGAGCAGCTGATTCCTGCACCGCCATCTTGGATCTAGGCACCAAACGCCTCCTCCCCCGGCCCCCCCCCCCTCCCCTCAGCCCGCACCGGAGCTACCTACAGCGCGCGCGGCATGACGGGACAGCGGCGCCTTCCTCCGCCCCATCCCTAATGGCGGCGGGACGAACCACTGCCGCTTGCTTCACCCTCGGGAGCCCGCCTCCCCCCCCCTCACAATGGTGCGGCGTGGTACGCTCCGCGGGACTGCGGAAGAAGCGCGCGGCGAGACGAGAGCCAATGAAATCTCGCCTTTCGCACGCGGCGCGCTGACACCGCCTTAAAGGTTGAGAAGCCTCTTCTGATTGG
>JAUMJK010002398.1:0-53966 GCA_033558105.1 Coccyzus lansbergi
TATAAGACCCACCCCCGTTAGCCACGCCCCCTCGATCGCCATTCATTGGCGCGCGCCCGGCCCCGCGCATGCGCACTCAAGCAGCGCGGCGGGAGGAGCCAGGTCCAGCATGGCCGCCAGCGCCAAGTCTTTCCTGGCCGATGCGGGCTACGGCGAGCAGGAGCTGGACGCCAACTCCGCTCTTATGGAGTTGGACAAAGGTCAGGCGGGGCTGGGGCCGTGGTGTCCCGGGTTAGGCAGTCCGGTCCCGTCCTATCCGTCCCATCGGTCAGTCCTGTCCCGTCCCGTCGGTCTCATCCCATTCTGTCGGTCCTATTAGTACTGTCCCATTGGTCCCATCCAGTCCTGTCCGTCCCGTCCCATCAGTCCCATCCGTCGGTCCCCAGCGGGCAGGAGCTTTGTTTCATAGAATCACTAGGTTGGAAGAACAGAACAGAACAACCAGGTTGGAAGGGACCCATCGGATCTTCTAGTCCAACCATTCCTATCTAACACTAAACCAAGTCCCTCAATAACTCATCCACCCTTCCCTTAAACACCTCCAGGGAAGGTGAATCAACCACCTCCCTGGGCAGCCTGTTCCAATGCCCAATGACCCTCTGTGTGAAAAACCTCCTCCTAATCTCCAGCCTAAACCTACCCTGGCAGAGCTTGAGGCCATTCCCTCTCGTCCTGTCCCCTGGCACTTGGGAGAAGAGCCCAGCTCCCTCCTCTCCACAACCACCTTTCAGGTAGTTGGAGAGAGTAATGAGGTCTCCTCTCAGCCTCCTCTTCTCCAGGCTAAACAACCCCAGCTCTCTCAGCCGCTCCTCATAGGGTCTGTTCTCCAGCCCCTTCACCAGCTTTGTCGCTCTTCTCTGGACTGGCTCCAGAGCCTCAACATCCTTCTTGTGCTGAGGGGCCCAGAACTGGACACAATATTCAAGGAGCAGCCTCACCAGTGCTGAATACAGAGGGAGAATCACCTCCCTGGACCTGCTGGTCACACCGTTTCTGATACAAGCCAGGATGCCATTGGCCTTCTTGGCCACCTGGGCACACTGCTGGCTCATGTTCAGTCGGCTGTCGACCAACACCCATCGGATCATCGAGTCCAACCATTCCTATCAAACACTAAACCATGTCTCTCAGGACCTTATCTATCCCTGCCTTAAACACCTCCAGGGAAGATTTCACAGCGCTTTGCCGTGAGCTGGGGGGCGGGGGACCCAGCTATTGTCGTGCCAACAAAATCGGAAAAAGAAACACCCCTTGAGGGTCTCAAGAAGTAGGCATTCACTTTATTCATTACCGGATCAGGAACAACCAATCCTGCTAGTGCATACTCCTTTACAAGCAGCAGGGTTTTGGGGTCATTGGGCATTGGAATGGGCTGCCCAGGGAGGTGGTTGATTCACCTTCCCTGGAGGTGTTTAAGGCACGGGTGGATGAGGTTTTGAGGGACTTGGTTTAGTGTTTGATAGGAATGGTTGGACTAGAAGATCCGATGGGTCCCTTCCAACCTGGTTGTTCTATGATTCTATGATTCTATGTACTGAATTTATACATATGTACTGTATTTCTTGTAAAAGATGTGTGGTTTAGTGGCATTTCCTAAGGCTAACGGGTGTCCTACCCCGCGTGCATGCTCCCCACAGTCCTTTATTGAGTCTGCAGAGCAGACCCCTGCCCCGTTTCATTGGCATCTGCCGTTTTTGAAGTTTCTAAATAAGGTTTGAAATAAGGGTTATCTTGACCTCCTGTGTCTTTTGTCTATTTAAATGCTGTCGGGATGCCAGTCTTCTGCAGCCTTCCTTATTTTATTCCTTAAGTTTCAGAAAACAAGGACTTTACCTTTACTGTTCATTGATTTCTGTGATATGATTAGAATCATAGAATAGCTTAAATAGGAAAGGTGATTAAAAATCATCCAGTTCCAACCCCTCTGCCATGAGCAGGGACAGATCAGGCCGCCCAAGGCCCCATCCAACCTGGCCTTGAACACCTCCAGGGATGGGGCAGCCACAGCTTCCCTGCGCAACCTGTGCCAGTGCCTCACCACCCTCAGCATGAAGAAATTCTTCCATGTGTTTAGTATAAATCTTCCACCATCCAATTTATAGCCATTACCCCTCATCCATGCACTCGTAATTAGGCATTAGTACAGACACTGTGTTCTACCTAGCTGTTCATACTGGTTTGCTCAGAAGTGCAATGGAAGGAGCGTTGGTAACTACTGTGATTGTTGTTTTGTTTAGGTCTTAGGTCTGGCAAACTCGGGGAACAGTGTGAGGCCGTTGTTCGTTTTCCCAGGCTCTTTCAGAAGTATCCTTTCCCTATTCTCATTAATTCAGCTTTCCTGAAGCTAGCTGATGTTTTCAGGGTGGGGTAAGTAGCATCAGTCAATTTCTGTCTGTTCAAACCTTAATCTGTAGCAATGGCCTGTGTCTTGGTGTGTTGTCTGGGCAGTGGTGGGGTTTTTGTGCTTACCTGGTAACACTGCAGTGGTACCAACTCAACTGAGGACCAGTGGGGTTGAATTGAAGCTTCCTTTCCCCCTCTTCAGAGAAGTTAAGTGGCTGTGAGGGATCAGTGATACAGTTCCTCTCCATCTGTCCTGGTTTGAGGATTCACTTGCTGACCGGTTTAATTTTACTGCTGTAAATTTTGCTCCATAGACAAGTTCAAATTCATGGAATCGTAGGTCATAGAATTGTTAAGGTTGGATAAGATCTCTAAGTTCAAGTCTAATCATCAATACAACACCACTATTCCTACTAAACCATATCCCAAAGTACCTCGTCTACACCTTTTCTGAAACCTCTAGGGACAGAGACTCCATCGCTTCCCTGTGCCAGTTGTGTCTCACAACTCTCAGTGAAGAAGTTTTCCTTAACATCCGATCTAAACATTCCCTGGCACAGCTTGAGACAATTTCCTCTTGTCCTATTATTAATTAATAATATTATTTATAATTAACAAATAGATGAATAATCATCTCTGAAAATTCCTTCTTTAAGAAATGTTAATAAAAAAAGGTCCAAGTATAGCTTTTCTCAGTGCCTGATACGTAAATAATACAAGTGATGGAAGTGGAGATGCCTTGTAATAGCTTACAAAGTTATCTCTTGCTGTTGTGGAATCTTCATTGTTGTATTCAGGAAGGAAAAGAAATTCACTGACATCTGGCAATGACAATTAGGCTTATTCCAGGCCATGCTTTTCTAGCAGAATTAGATCCCCAAAGAGTGCATGAAATAGGTGTCTGCTTGCGCTTCTCCTCACTGGTGTAAAAAATTCAGCACTACTTGAAGACGATAAGCCAATAGTGTGTTAACAGTCTTTTTTTTACTATATTAGTCTGCTTAAATATAATAGACCTTTCCTTGTTTTAATTTACTCTTGGAATTTTTTACTGACTTTTGATTATAAAAAAGCCTGATAATGAAATGTCTGTGTTTTCTAACAGAAACAACTTCCTGAGGCTGTGTGTGCTGAAAGTTACACAGCAGAGTGAGAAGCACTTAGAGAAGATCTTGAATGTGGATGAGTTTGTCAAGAGAGTTTTCTCTGTAATTCATAGCAATGATCCAGTTGCTCGGGCTATTACGCTTCGGTATGTACTACATACATGAACCTAAATTATTTCAAATCTCTGGCTAATTATTAGTCTGGAATAACAAAATCTGCAACTACCATGAGTGAAATACAGGAAGCATCTTACGCATTGCTCATAGATTTAAAAGCAAACGTGTCTGCTTAAGGGGGTGAGCGATAAGTATACATGATCAGTACAACAAGGTTTTTAACCATTTATAGAATCATAGAATTTATAGAATAGTTTGGGTGTGAAGGGACCTTAAAGATCATCCAGTTCCAGTCCCCACTGCTGTGGGCAGGGATACATCCCACTAGACCAGGTGCCGAAGGCCCCATTCAACCCGGAGTTGAACACCATCCAGGGATGGGGCAGCCACAGCTTCCTTGGGCAACCTGTGCCGGTGCCTCCCCACCCTCATGGTGAAGAAATACCTCCTTACATCTAGTCTACATCTGCCCCTTTCCAGTTTACAGCCATTGCCCCTTGTCCTATTGCTACAAACCTTTGTGAACAGTCCCTTCCTAGCTTTCTTGTAGGCCCTGTTCAGGGACTGGAAAGTCACTGTAAGGTCTCCTTGGAGCCTTCTCTTCCTCAGGCTGAACAACCCCAGCTCTCTCAGCCTGTCCTCATAGGGAACATGCTCCAGCCCCCTGATTGTGTTTGTGGCCCTCCTCTGAACTGTTCCAACAGCTCCATCTCCTTCTTATGTTGAGGATACCAGAACTGGACGCAATACCCTAGATGAGGTCTCACAAGAGAGGAGTAGAGGGGCGGGATCACCTCCCTCAACCTGCTGGCCACACTTCTTTTGATTTAGCCTAGAATACAGTTGGCCTTCTTGGCTGCTTGTGCGTATTGCTAGCGCACATTGATCTTCTGATCCACCAGCAACCCCCAAGTCCTTCTCTGCAGGGTTGTTCTCAATCACATCATCCCCATCCTGCCTTAAAACTGTGGGTTGCCTCAACCCAGGTGTAGGACCTTGCACTTAGCCTTGTTGAACCTCATGAGCTTTGGATTTATGATGGTGAGAATTTTGTGATGGCTTTGGGAAAAACAGAATTTGCAGCATTGAAATTTTGTGTACTTGAGAGAAAAATTAAATGTGGTATTTGAGATGAGATAGCTATAAGCAATCTATCATACATTATCTATGACATATTTAGACCTGGACAAAAAGGCAAGTGCTTCCTTACACTTCAAAATAATTTTGTATTAACTTGTAAACAGTACTTCTTTATGTGAACCTTCTTACGCTTGCACCTGTTCTGTTTTCTGCCTGGTTGTTCTCTCATCAATAACTTCTAAGGAAGTGCCACTGTGTTCTTGATTGTTTTGGACTTCCTGGGAGTCAGATGGGGGTGGGAGGGGAATTATGCTCTCTTAAATGCCACTATCTCCAACTCTGTCCAACATGGTCATCTTAACTGCATGATCATCTTAACTGCATCTTCCAGCTCCCATGCAAGTTATATAAAATGTGAAGATACCACTCTTTCTCCCTATATATTCTTTCTTGTATTAATCTAGAACTGTAACTGTTTTCACTGTTGAAAGATGGGAATCATTAGCAAGGCATTGTTTGATTGCCTCATCTATCTATTCCTTTTTTTCCTTTGATATTTTTCTTTGAGATTATGCTTTCATGCTCTGACGTCTCAGATATCTGTAAATACAGTATATCTGCATGTTTTCTTGTATGCTTTCTTGTTTCACTTCAGTATTCTATCATAAGGTTACAGCTGTTGAAAGGTGTTGAGGGCTGTTTTTATTAGAAGTCTCAGGAATCTGCTTAGTTTGAAATACACTTAAATTACCTGTCAGTTCACATGGTGCATCAAATGAAAGGTTAAAATGACTGTTGGTTTAACCTGGCTTCAGACTAAAACCTTCAGTTGTATTGGTTTTGTACTCCTTAAGTAGTGTCAGTGAAGAAGAACAGAACATTGTGTAATGTTATTGCCAAATAATTGTGTGTAAATATTTGTATAGAACTCTTGCCAAAGTAGCACTCTGTGCAAATGTTGCATTCATTCTTCTTATAATTGGATTATGCTAAATATGTCTGGAAAGTGCCTTTGAGATGTGATTAGCAAAGGTATACATCGATTTGCTCCTTTTTTGCAATTACACAAAAGATTTTGCTCTATTCCCTGTAATAACCTTGTTTCACATCAGTCAAAAATCTTAGAAACAAATGATGAAAGTCAGGTATTTATTTACTTGATCACAGTAGCACTCTAGAAACTTCTCTTTCTTAGCATGTGGTTAAAATTCATGACTGCTCAAACACCGTGCCATTTATTTGCTTCTGTGGTCTTAATTGAGAAGGAGGGAGAAAAAGTGTGAAAACAGTTTTTATTCCCCTAGACTACCAGTTTTCTGAATTTATATTTCATGATGTGTACTTCATGTGAGTCTAAAGACAGCCATCACAGAATCACAGAACAACCAGGTTGGAAGGGACCCATCGGATCTTCTAGTCCAACCATTCCTATCTAACACTAAACCAAGTCCCTCAAGACCTCATCCACCCGTCCCTTAAACACCTCCAGGGAAGGTGACTCAACCACCTCCCTGGGCAGCCTATTCCAATGCCCAATGACCCTCTGTGTGAAAAACCTCCTCCTAATCTCCAGCCTAAATCTCCCCTGGCTGAGCTTGAGGCCATTCCCTCTTGTCCTGTCCCCTGTCACTTGGGAGAAGAGGCCAGCTCCCTCCTCTCTACAACCTCCTTTCAGATACTTGTAGAGAGTAATGAGGTCTCCTCTCAGCCTCCTCTTCTCCAGGCTAAACAGCCCCAGCTCTCTCAGCCGCTCCTCATAGGGTCTGTTCTCCAGCCCCTTCACCAGTCTCGTCGCTCTTCTCTGGACTTGCTCCAGAGCCTCAACATCCTTCTTGTGGTGAGGGGTCCAGAACTGGACACAATATTCAAGGAGCAGCCTCACCAGTGCTGAGTACAGAGGGAGAATCACCTCCCTGGACCTGCTGGTCACACCGTTTCTGATACAAGCCAGGATGCCATTGGCCTTCGTGGCCACCTGGGCACACTGCTGGCTCATGTTCAGTCGGCTGTCGACCAACACCCCCAGGTCCCTCTCCTCCTGGCAGTTTTCCAGCCAGGCTTTTCCCAGTCTGTAGTTCTGCACAGGTTTGTTGTGCCCCAAGTGCAGGACCTGGCATTTGGCCGTGTTAAACCTCATGCTGTTGGACACTGCCCAGCGGTCCAGCCTGTTTAGGTCCCTTTGCAGAGCCTCCCTACCCTCCAGCAGATCGACACTTGCACACAGCTTTGTGTCATCTGCAAACTTGCTAAGGGTACCCTCAATGCCCTCATCCAGGTCATTGATGAAGACATTGAACAGGACTGGACCTAGCACTGAGCCCTGGGGAACACCACTTGTCACTGGCCTTCAGCTGGACTTAACACCATTTCCCACCACTCTCTGGGCCTGGCCATCCAGCCAGTTTTCTACCCAGGAGAGTGTGCGTCTGTCCAGGCCAGAGGCTGACAGTTTCCGTAGCAGAGTGCTGTGAGAAACTGTGTCAAAGGCTCTACTGAAGTCCAGAAAGACCACATCCACAGCCTTTCCCTCATCCAGCAGCCGAGTGACTTTGTCATAGAAGGCGATCAGGTTGGTTTGGCAGGACCTGCCTTTGGTAAACCCATGTTGACTGGGCCTGATCACCCAGTTCTCTTGTAAGTGCTTCATGATAGCACTCAAGATCACCTGTTCCATGACTTTCCCTGGCACTGAGGTCAGACTGACAGGCCTGTAGTTCCCCGGATCCTCCCTGCTACCCTTCTTGTAAATGGGAACTACATCAGCCAGTCTCCAGTCCAGTGGAACCTCCCCAGTCTTCCAGGACTGCTGGAAGATGATGGAAAGGGGTTTGGCCAATACATCCACCAGCTCCCTCAAAACCCTAGGATGTATCCCATCTGGCCCCATAGACTTGTGGGTGTCCAGTTGGCCAAGCAGGGCTCTGACCACCTCCTCTTGGACTATGGGAGCCTCGTATTGCTCCTCTGTTTCCCGGGTATCTACACAGAGGGAACAGCTTTCTTTACAATTAAAGACTGAGGCAAAGAAGGCATTAAGTACCTCCGCCTTCTCCTTGTCTGCTGTCACTGCTGTTCCCTCTGAGTCCAAAAGGGACTGTATGGTCTCCCTTGTCCTCCTTTTACTGTTAATATACTTATAAAAAGATTTTTTATTGTCTTTTGCAGACTTAGCTAATCTGATCTCTAGCTCAGCCTTAGCCCCTCTGATTTTTTCCCTACATAGCCTCGCATTACGTATAATTTAAGATTAAATCTGTTGTATTGGTAACCTGAGCTTAAATGTAAAAGCATCTTAAATATACTGGTTCCCAGTGGCTTAGTGCACTGTTAATTTTTTAACAAATCTTGGTAAGATTTTCACTATGCCCGTTTAAAGCTAAAAGGTATGAAAATATAATTAATTTGTTATTAAATCTCTGACATAACCCATGTAACAATGTGTTAGCTTTTGGTTATATTTAGCACTTGTTTCTGTAGTAGACATGAAAGAGCTCATATTTATATAAAAATAGTGGTTTAGCTAATCCTTTTTATATTTCTATGTGGTTTCATCTTGTGTTTGTTTATAGTTATTACCCTTCCTCATTCTGCTGTGCTTTATTTCTGTAGGATGTTGGGCAGCATGGCGTCTATTATTCCAGAAAGGAAAAATGCACATCACAGTATTCGTCAGAGTTTGGATTCCCACGATAATGTGGAAGTTGAAGCTGCTATATTTGCTGCCGCCAACTTTTCTGCACAATCCAAGTAAGATGACTTTTTTTTTTTTCAGTTTTCCGTATTACAGAGAGTGGAAACTCCCTTGCACTGGCATTCACAAGCCTTAATGTTTCCTTCTGCAGTGCTAACCTTGTCATTTGTAGTTAGATATTTATGTACAATAACAATATTTTAAAGACATCAAAATACTAGTTTAACCAATTTTTTTTTTCTAGAATAGTAAGGAAAGCTCAGTAATATGGGAATGCAAAGTGTGATAGCAGCATCGATCATAGATTATTTTACAGAAATTATACTAGGTAACTAAATGCAGTGTTGCTTGTCACACATACTGGAAAGCTTCCATATTACCATTAATTGTGCTCACATGCAGTGGTTCTCCAACTATTTAGGTCTTGGCAAGCACTCTTTTGTGAAAGCTTTTGTTGTTAAAACACAATGTTTAGTGGTTAATTTTTTTATTTAATTTTTTTTAATTTCACCTGCTACTTTGTCTTTTCTCTACAGGGATTTTGCTGTTGGAATTTGTAATAAAATCAGTGAGATGATTCAAGGTATGTACGTGTATTCAATGATAAAAGGGGAAAAGCTCAGTTCCTCTTGAGAATTCTGTATTATCCATATGTAAATATTGGATAACAGAATGTTGTTGTCCTTATCATCAAATGATTCCAGTTTTTAAATTAAATTAGTCAGCCAACCATCTAACATCTCACTCTTGTGTTCTCTTTAAATCTGAGTTCTCAAAATGACTGTTCAGTAAAGAGGAAGAGATCATCTATAATACGATGAATAATCTTACAAAGACTGTCACAAGTTGCTTCAGATGAATTAATATATGTTACCTACAAAGAAGCAAGGAGAAACCCTCTTGAACCACGAAAGCGCTTGATACTGCTGTTAGCTAGTAGATAAAGCTAATGCATAGTCTGCATTGAGCAGTGGTATTCTAGCAATGTAGACACATTGTGTGTACTGCCAAAAGCTAGTACAAAGGACTAACATACTTGCCTGTGATTCTCTTCCCTGTTGCAGGTTTGGCCACACCTGTGGACTTGAAATTGAAGTTGATCCCTATTCTACAGCACATGCATCACGATGCTAGCCTGGCCTCCAGCTCCCGTCAGCTGCTTCAGCAGCTCGTAACTTCCTATCCCTCTACTAAGATGGTCATTGTCACTCTGCACACCTTTACTCTGCTTGCTGCGTCTTCTTTGGTTGACATTCCTAAACAGGTAATTCTTCCTATTTGTTTCTTTAAACTTCAAGTTCTCAGTAGATTTTAAAAAAGCTCAGATTCTAGCTGTTGCTGAAAATAAATCGTGATGCATATAGAATCATAGAATCACCAGGTTGGAGGAGACCCACTGGATCATCGAGTCCAACCATTCTTATCAAACACTAAACCATGCCCCTGAGCACCTCATCCACCCGCACCTTAAACACCTCTATATGCGCCTCTATAGTTGCTCCTGTGTGCTGTGCTGAAAGGACACCCTGAAAACTGTGCTTTTATAGTTTGCATTCCTTGGTCCCATTTCCAGGTAAACACATTAAACACAGGAATTCTTCTTTACAGATCATACCCTGCTGTTCTTTAACTGTGATTGAGATCAGCTAGGTTCAATCAGCATTCAGGAAAACATAAACCCTGACTTTTTCTTGAGAACACTTCATTTCACCTGTAGAACCCAGCCTTTACTTTTTGCTGCTGTATATCTTCTTGGGTTGTGGGTGTACCTTTTGCGTGCCTTGCATGCAAGCAAATGAATATTTCAATAGCAGAGAGTGCATTTAAAAATGTATTTTCTTGAAGAACTCCCAGAAATTTGAATTTGTTGCTATAATTGAAGACTGAAAACCAAGTTAGGGGAAAGCAGAGATGGAAGAATACAATGCTTTTATGTTCTGGTAATGTGCTTTGTGGACATGATTTATATAGCAGGTCTGAACACAGTGACATTTGAGATTCCTCTAACTAATCCTTGTAAAGTAGTCATAAAAACCTATTTGCTTTCTTTCAATCCTGTACAGCTATGGAAGGCTAGTGTCTGTTAGGCTAATAGCATTGATCTGTCTCTTGGTATGGGCTGTTTCTGTGTTTCAGAGGATGGTTTTGATAATACTGAATCTAATCCAACTGAAATGATATTAGAACACTTTATGGTTTTTTGGTTTTATTTTTTTATTTTTTTTAATGGCAGTAAACATGGTGATTTAGGCTGTAATTTTCCAACACAACAGCTAATAGTGCTTTTAAAAGTGATGTAGCCAGGGTGGGGTTGGAGAGCAAAACCATGACTGGCATGTTCATGCTTTTTCATGTGCTGGTTATTACGCCTCTGTAAATTTGCATGAAATGAACACAGTAAAGGACAAGCAGTTAATTGTCACTTCATTCGAGATAATTGCTTCAGCGGGGGTGAGTAGGGATTGATATTGGTTGGGGTTTTGGGGCTGATTTTTGCAGTTGTTGAGACCTACAAGGTCTGTATTGCTGTCTGTTAACTGCCTATCATGCAGGCACCTGAATTAGCATCAAATGCACAGAATGCTTGCTAATCACATAATCACAATAGTACAATAAAGTCTGAGCTTCTCAGCGAGTTTATTGAGCTTCTCTCGTACTGAATTTCTGAGGGTTTTGAAACATGTCTCAAGGCTTCTCAGGTATGCAGGGTGATGTAGAGAAAGGGTGCTTGAACGAGGAGAGCAGGATGGTCAAAATCAACTGTCAGACTGTTCTAGGTTGCCGTGGTATCACAGCCCAAGTAGGGACTTTTAGGGGCTTTTCCATCTAGAAAATAAATCAGGGATAAGGCAAGTTAGTTTTTGGATTAGTAAGCTTGGCATTTCTTCACAAGTACTATTGAAACGACCTCCCTTTAGTAACGTTTCTTTCTCAAACGATGAATTTACTTTCCAGATCCAGCTTTTGTTGCAGTACTTGAAGAATGACCCCAGGAAGGCTGTGAAGAGGCTTGCAATCCAAGATTTAAAGCTGTTGGCCAACAAGACACCACATACATGGAGCAGAGAAAATATTCAGGTTTATACTTTTTTAAACTAAAGCTCAATATGAAACTTTGCAATTAGTTGTAGAGTTCTTTCCAGAAAAGCGTTTTGAGAGGTGAAAGAAGGAACAACATACGTCTCCATATCCTTAAGTTAGGTTACCCTGCCAAGTGGAGTAGCCAAATATTAATGAACAGTTCATACAATCATAGAATATATCCAGTTGGGTAAGTTAACCCACAAGGATCAAAGTTCAGAGAATCATAGAATAGTTTAGGTTGGAAGGGACCCTAGTTCCAACCCCACTGCCATGGGTAGGGCCACCTCCCACTATATCAGGCTGCCCAAGGTCCCATCGAACCTGGTCTTGAACATCTCCAGGGATGGGGCAGCCACAGCTTCCCTGGGCAACCTGTGTCAGGGCCTCACCACCCTCATGGGGAAGCAATTCCTCCTTATGTCTAATCTAAATCTGCCCCTCTCCAGTTTATACCCATTGGCCCTGGTCCTATCACTACAAGCCTTTGTGAACAGTCCCTCCCCAGCTTTCTTGTAGCCCCTTCAGGTACTGGAAGGTCCTCTTCAGGTGCTGGAAGTTGAAGTAGTATAACTGAGGAAAAGCATGTGTCATGTAGTAGACTTTTTCACAAGAAGGAAATAACTTTTCCACCTGACAGACTCATCTAAGATGATAGATGTGAGAGCTGAATATTTACATTAATACTGAGTATGTATTAATGTAACAGAATCTCCTTAGGATTTGTCAAAATTTGTCATCTGGCAAGGTTTACTTGAGAGGACAAGTGCAATTTTTACTCAATTTCTTAAGATGAATAGCTTATTTTTTTGGTAGTGTGATTCCTGTTTTATGAGTGAGACTCTAGAGCGTGTTTATAGTGCATCTGTGTTACTTGGGGGAACAGTTTTATATCGTAGATAGTATTGCTACTGTATTTCAGTCACATATGAATATTTTTTCTTCTTATGTTCCACTTTTCTGGTAGAAATGACTAGAGAAAATACCTTCAGGTAAGATAAATAGGAAAGTAAATATTTCAAGAACTTAATGGCACAGTTTTATAGCTCTACTTTTCTGAATATTTTTTCTTTGGTTCTGCAACTCTTGGAAGCTATTTTTGCTACGTGCTTTTGGAGCACAAGGCAGTTAGGAGGAAAAATCACTCGGAAATAAAGCATATTTTCCTTTGTCCCCAGTTCTTAGATAAGATCATTTGGAACGTGCAGAGATTTTTGTTCTAGTGAACTGCTTAATTCCTCATAATGTAGTAATACCAGAAATTTATTTCCTTTTAGAAATTTTAAAGACCCGTTTTAATGGTTCATGGAATCTTTGTGGTCAAAATGCTACTCTATACCATTATTCCTGGTTGGTAGTTATCTCAGTACATGTGAGAGGCATTGATAAAATGGCTTTCATCATTATGTAGTGTCTTTAAGTAGGATCCTGCTCATTGAAATGCATAAGCAAAAGTTCCATTGATGTTGGAACTAAACCTGTGACCAAATTAGGACAAAACTGATTGAAGCTTGTTGTTGTTTGCTGAATGGCATGCAGAAGTAATGAGAGTTTTTCTAACTTCTGAAATATAAACTCAACATTTGAGCTGGACAATGTTTTTCCAAATATTTTTAAATTACTTTTTAATGTTTATACAACAGGGACTGTAACAGACTCTCCTTTTCTCATGCCAGAACTTGTTTCTTGTATCTTTTTATCAGCAAAAGTCTCAGCAGTGTTAAGTTCTTCAGCATTTTGGGTCTGTCTGTGTAGGTCAGATAGAAGGATTAGTCTTTGAATTGTGATGACTTCACTGATTGCTAGACGTTAGCTTTAGGAGCTGTTGATGCTTAGAGCAGTCCTCCTGCTGACCGCAAAGTTAACAAGTGGTCTGTGATCCATCCTGCTAATTTTCCCATGCTCCTGGCATTTTTCAGAGTTACTGTTTCAAATGTACTCTGAGTGGTGATCTAATAGCGCTGGAATAAAACATCAGTGTCTTGGTAGACATCAAGAGTAATTTTCAACCCTAATCATTGTTGTTGCTTCTGTCTGTTGTTGCCATACTATTCAGTGGATTAGCAGAATACCGCATTGATACAAATTTATTTAGAATTTAATGCTTGCACCAATCAAGAATGTGTGAATGCCTGGTAAGAACAGTATTCAAGGGTTTCATTTGTTTCCTGGAACTAATTCTATGCTGTAGGTTTTCTTTATTCAGTTTCTGTGTGTTACCATTCAACTTTGGCACTCTGAGGCAGACTATACCTATGTTTTCCATTTGTGTCTTATATTGTTTTCTCTTACATTGACTAAAAAAACCCTCCAAAACCAGTGAAAGACTAGATTGTGGTCAGTGTACATGTAATGAATCTGAGAATAAGGTGTGTTTTAAGAATTAAGCCAGTCTAGTTGTGGTAAGGCTTAATCTTCGAGACTGGAGAACTGTCTTAATCTTTTGCAGTATTTAATCAATGAGACTTGATAATATTTTTTGCCATAGATTTTTAATTAATAAATAACTTAATTGGTGTTTCCTAGCATATGAGATCCAGTGCCACTTTTCTGCAAGCCATGTCCTTGGTCTACTAAAGCAGATACTTCAGGACATCATATCCAAACTTTTCAAAACTTTTCACAGGCAAGTGCAACTAAACATTTAATTCTGATAGCTGATGAGACTCCCCTTTCTGTCTTTTCTCCTGCTGATCTTTAGGCACTCTGTGAATCTGCTCTTCACACTCCTTATGACAGCTTGAAACTGGGCATGTTATCTGTTCTTTCCACGTTATCTGGGACCATTGCCATTAAGCAGTACTTCAGTAGTGCACCAGGTAAGAGAACTAGATTAGATTACTATCTGTGGCATTTTTAATGGGTTGGCTGTCTGCTGATAAACAGTTTCATGTAAACACTTTGTAGCATTTTCTTAAGCTGCTTTTGAACTTGAGAACACTAGCTGAGAGTCAGACTGTGTTCATTGTGCGTAAATTTAAAATGGGATGTTGTATACCCATGAATAATCAAGGTCTAAGATTTTGTTATGAATTCTGTGGGTAACGTGCTGTATGAAAGGGTTTTTATCTTTGGGTCTTCAACTTCGCTTTGTAAAATGAAGAGATGTAACATCTCAAATGGCTGATGTGGCCTGGTTTCTGCTTAAAGTGCTTTGAAAATGTGGATTTGCATAATTTTTGAGTAGCATAGGGACTTAATGGTGCAAGAGTGGGCTGACAGGTTACCCTGGCACAGTGAAACTGTCTCACCCTTGTAGGAATGACCTGCTTCAGTACCAGGTGAACCTTTCTGCCTTGTAACTATGTTCTGGAGAAGCAGAGTAGACATTTTAAAGTGATTCAAGATGTCTTGTTCTTAAAATGGTGATCACACTGTTTTCTTTTTTTCCCTTCTTAAAAGCCTGGCCACCCTAATGGATGTTAAGAGTCCAACTACATGGGCTGCAGAAATGGAGAAAACCAGTACACTCTCCTTAGTCATTTTGGCATGTCTTAATAATTAATATGTTCACTAGCTTTTTAAATCAGATATAATATTCCTTAGGGCAATATTTCTGAGTCCATGAAAGATGAGCTTTTAGGCCTGAACATTCTGTCATGTATGTCTGGTTTGTATAACATTCAGGAAAGGAGGGAGAGCCTCTATGTGTGTAGGTGGAGAGAGAAGGATATGTTTTTATCCTATTCTTTACACATATGAAAATAAATTGATCTTAAGTATAGTTTTTTTTGCAGAAATGTACCTGAAAAGACCTGTGGTGTAGTTATGGACTATGCTGCTTTATATCCTGTTTACCTTGTTTTTATTTAGGAACAGCAGCTACAACTGCAAGATCACTTGACTTAGTAAAACTAGCACAGGAGTGCTGTTACCATAATAACCGTGGCATTGCAGCTCATGGTGTGAGAATTCTGACTAATATATCAGCCTCTTGTCAGGAAAAAGGTAAATGAAGGCAAGGACAATGCTTACAATGCTGTCTGTTTACAGTCAAGTTTATGCACTTAACATGTATTAACTGTTCTTTACTGTGAACCTGTCTGCCAATCTGTTTGATCCTTCATGCTGGTTACGGAGAATAGAGGTTATGATCCAGTAGAAAATATTCTGTATGATTTTGTCTAATTTAGAGAAAATTCCTGGGCACAGTAGAATTAGTGCTAAAAAAATGCTTGACTCGCCTTTGCTGTAAAACTAGTGTGTTGTTTGTCAACCTTTGAAAATTCTTTGCACAATCTCTTTCAAAATTAAAACGGGGCTTTTAAAAGTCTTAGTCTAGAGATATATGCATACTCTACAGATGTCACAATGGGTGTGACTGTTGAATCCAGAGACATGGAACAGCAGAATTGTTTGTACTCAAAATAAGGCAAGGTAGAATTATTAGGAAGATTTTTTTCCCCTGTCATGACGATACACCAGTTATGCATGGTGTACACCAGTAATTTTCTGACCAGTTATGGGCAGATTATGTAACAGGGAACTAACTTCCTCTGTTTTTCTCTTCTTAGATCTTTTGCCTTTGGAGCAAGATGCAGTTTTTGGCTTAGAGGCTCTTCTTGTTCTTTGTAGTCAAGATGACAGTCCAGGAGCTCAGGCAACCTTAAAGGTGACATTATTGTTGTCTTCCCATAGCACAGCTGTAAGCTATAGTAATAGCTTGTGTAACAGAAAGGCTAGTGTGCACCTGATCCTTTCTGGTGGAAGCGTAACATACTGGAAGCAAACAAAGATTTTCTATGTTTTGGTTGTAATCAGAATTTAGAGCAGTAGAGAAATGGAGCACAACCTGTAGTGCAGCTCCTCTTGGCTCTGGAGTAAGTTGATTGCTGTAGGGGGAAACAATGCTTTCTTCTCATAAGAACAGCCGTAATAGAACAAACTTGAATGTGGGATGAGGATCTCTCTGGAAGATGAAGAGAATCTCAAACAGAACTTGCTTTTTAGAGATGGAGATGCAATATACAATACTTTATAAACTATTATATTTATTTTCCCACTTCATAAGCTGCTACCAGTAATTTTATCTAGTTATTTACCTGTGCAGGCTGATGGTATGAGTAAAATTATTATCATTTTTTTAATTTATGATATGCTTTTGTGCTGTGAGCTCAGGGTCAGAGTCTTGGCCTCTAGAAAAATCTCATTTGTTGTAGACTATGTGATTCTGAAAACACCAGGTCTTCTGTATTTCTACAATTGTACTCGCAGTTAAGTGTGTCTGCCTTTTTAACTTTTAAGTAGACATTGTGTTTGTTTTACCTGTTGATTGTGTGAATTGCAGATCACGTTAACTTGTATGGTAAAGCTGGTCAAGTGCCGTCCTCACCTGAGCCAGTCGGTGGTTGAATCCTTGCTGACGCAGTTACAGAGTGCCCAGGATGCTGCCAGGATTCTCATGTGCCACTGCTTAGCAGCTATTGCCATGCAGCTGCCTGTCTTAGCAGATGGGATGCTAGGAGACCTGATGGACCTCTATAAATTAATTGGACGATCTACCACAGATAAAAAACAGGAACTTTTGGTAAGACCCTCTTCTGATGAATAGCCCTTGATGGATAAGGTCTGTATAAACTACTGAGGATAGATTTTATTTTAAAAGGCAGCTAAGCTGTTTTCTATGTCCAAATTGATATACCAATTTTGCTTTGTCTGGAAATGTCAATGTTCAATGTTGAAATTGTATCTTGTGGTTGGAGCTGAACTGTGCAGTGTGTTCCATTAGATTTTCCAGCAGGTGGCACTGCTTAGACAAACCTAGCCACTGAAATTATTGGAGCATCTGTAAAATAATGCTTAGAGAAAAGCAAAAAGGCAGTTAGCCTAATATATGGATAGTACTCTTATGCACATGACTTTTGATATACTGTAAGAGAAAAAAATGCTGTTATCACATCTGTTTGGAAATGAATTTGAATTTTGAGTAAGAACTGACAATCTTACTGTTAAATTCATATGGAGCATTTGAGATTCCTGTTAAAAGCCACAGTAAAGATTCATTCTTAAATGAAATTGACTTTAATCTACCAGAAGTAGTTGGGTTGCCATAACTACTTAAAAGATACATGACTGAGAAAAGTCCCTCAGTTAAGCTGTATTTCTAACTTCCTATGCAGTTTTGAGTCCAAAATCAAGCAGATTATTTCTGGTAGTGTAAGCAACAGAAGTGATTTTTTTTTTGTTTGTTTGTTTCTGAAATATAACCTTCTTCACCCTTGAACTCTTCATTAGGTTTCTCTTGCGACAGTGATATTTGTTTCTAGTCAGAAAGCTTTGTCTTCAGAAATCAAAACAGTTATCAAGCAGCAGCTTGAGAATGCCTCCAATGGATGGACAGCCTACAGGATAGCCAGGCAGGCTTCAAGAATGGTACGTGAAAATACCTGCAGGAAAATGGTTTGATGTTGTTAGAAGAATGCTAGGGATTTCTTTGAACTGGAAAAAGAAAGTAAGGAAAACTTTAGAACTTGGGAGAAAGAAATGAATGAGGGGCAAAAAAATGTAATTTGCCCTCTGAATTCCCTGGAATGCAGACACAGATATATTCCATGTAGGGCAGTCATCCCATCAGGATGATTTTTCACTAGTCTTTCTAAAGTATTTGAGAAGGAAGAAAGTAATGACCTGATACTTTCTTGAGCTGCATTGTGTAGCTGTTCTTTAGAAGGTGACATAGACCATACTTATGTGAGCTTCTCTTTCTTCAATGCAAAGAAAGGAAGAAAAAGATACTATTTCTCTTTTCATAGAATCATAGAATAACCAGGTTGGGAGAGACCTACCGGATCATCAAGTCCAACTGTTTCTATCAAACACTAAACCATGCCCCTCAGTGCCTCGTCCACCTGTGCCTTAAACACCTCCAGGGAAGGTGAATCAACCACCGCCCTAGGTAGCCTGTTCCAGTGCCCAGTGACCCTTTCTGTGAAAAATTTTTTCCTAACATCCAGCCTAAATCTCCCCTGGTGGAGCTTGAGGCCATTCCCTCTTGTCCTGTCCTCTGTCACTTGGGAGAAGAGGCCATTACCCTCCTCTCTACAACCTCTTTTCAGGTGGTTATAGAGAGCCATGAGGTCTCCTCTCAGCTTTTTCCCTTCAGTAGTCACAGCAGAGGTTAGAATTATTTAGAAAACCCTGTATGAGATGCTGGGATAAAAGTAAATTTTCATAGTTGTTTCTCATCTTGTCTAATTATCTTGTGTAAATGAGTACTGTACTTTATACAGACTGATAGTTCTGTAAAAAAGCACTTGTGCTTTTATTTGTTGTTAGGATTGTCATGATCAAATAACTGGAAGAAGTTCCACTATTTCTGTTTTCAAAGGAAGAGTAGGTCTGTATATGTTACTTCTGTAATTTGTATTTATTCTATAGAGAGATGCAACCTTCTTTCATGTCCCGACTTAGAAAAATTCTTGTGGTTACAGGGCAACCATGACATGGCCAGAGAACTGTATCAAAGCCTGCTGACTCAAGTGGCTTCAGAACACTTCTACTTCTGGCTGAACAGTTTGAAGGAGTTCTCCCATGCAGAACAGTGTCTGGCAGGTTTGCAAGAGGACAACTACAGCTCAGCGCTTTCTTGCATTGCTGAAGCTTTAAAATCCTATCACAAAGGAATAGCATCACTGACGGTGAGCATGGATTGTCTGCTTTTAGTGGTGGTGTTTGTATACTGCAGCAGGTCTGTTTAGTTTCTGTTCTTAAAACTCTAAGAGGTTTTTTAAAATGTCTGGCATCTGCCAGGTTCATTTTTGAGAGGACTGCAGGGAAGGCGACAGTTGTAACACACTGCATCTTCAGAGAGAAGATCCTGTAGCTCAGCTAAGTATGGTTAGCCAGATTTCTCTTTTCTTCTCTCCTTCTTCTTTTCTTCTCTTCTGCCTTCCTGTCTTGATCAAATGATATGATATGTGACAGATCTTTTTTAAAAATTACAGTATTTAAAATTTCCGCTTCTTGTCTTGGCTGATCAAATGCTGTCATAATAACCACGCCTGGGAATTTGTCTAAACTGGCTGCTATCTTCTCAGATACAGAGAAGAATTTCATTGTCTTCCTCCCTCCTGCTGAGTTTGTGTTGCTTTGTATTTGACAATGTGATCTTATGGAATCCTAACAACAAGGCAACAAGGCAATTTAGTAAGAAGAGGAAGGACAATTCAGTCTTTCCAGATCAGCAGAATTCAGATGATTGACCTGCTTCTATGCAAATGCTTTTTGCTTCTCTGAAGTGGCAAAATCAGCAAGAAGCTCTATGTGTGATGGCTGCGAATGTAAACAAAAAAACCCCATTAATATATATGGACCATCAGTTCTTATTGTGGAGTTGCTCCTTAACAGAAGATAAAATACACAATACTTTCTTTCATATCTTGGTTTCCATAAAGAAATCTTTACATGCAGTTTTCTGTATGTCTTGAATGAAACTGCTTTTTTTTTTTCTTTTTCTGTTCACGGAACTGTCAGTGTCACGATAATTTAGGTATTAGTGTTTAAGAAAGTCCAGATATTGCTGTTTATTAGTAGTTTGTCCTTGGATAAGAAGGAAAGATACTAATTTTATGCCTTTGTCCTCTGAAGTAAAGTTCCATAGCTCCTGAAGTATTTGTCTTTAACTTGTTGGCTAAGTAAATAAGGCTTTTAATTCAAGATTTCTCTAACGTCTAGAAGACACTGAGGAGGGGGACACCTCATCTAATTATATATTAATATTTAATACAGGCAAGAAAATAATTTCCTTAAATAGATCATTCTGTGATTCAGTAATTTAAGTCATATTTCCCTAGAGTCTGGTTTTATTTTTTCTGTTGAAGGATTCCTCTCCATCTCTACTGCTGACTTCACTTCCTGTGTTATGTATAGGTTTTGCACTCAGAAGAGCACTTCTTTGTGGTCCAGAGGAATATGTACAGGTTTCAGAAAACTACAGAAGAGGAAATTGTGTTTTATTGCTGACTATTGCTAACTTACTGCATTGCTTTAGACAAATTCCTAACTATGCTTGAATGTGTCGGATGGAAAAGAAGCCACTTGCATCTACAGAGTTCAGCATCTCAGAAGGGAAGCGAGTGCCATAATGTGCACATGATAGTCTTACTGCTAAAGACTTTTGTTGTCTTTTACCTCTGACTTCAGTTTTACTGTGCTGCTCTTCCAGTGTAGAGTGTGACTTGATACTGGCCCAGCAGACCATTGATGCGTCTGATGAACCCTGCATGACTGAACACCTTGTAGCTGGAAGACACTGTGCCAGTAAATCTGCAGATGTTCAGTCAGCCCAGTTTAGCGGTGGTGAAATATTCAGTCGGTTTGTTCTTGTCAGAAAATTTCTCACTTCCTTTTAGATATATGTGCAACTGTCTTCATTGCTGTATGCAAAATGTTCTTCCATGTGAGTTAGTCCATTTGAGGAAAAAAGTCCCATTACTTCATGGGTGGTAGCAGAGAGCAGTGACTTTACGTAGTGTGTATCTGCCCCCATCCCTGTCTGTCCTGCTTGTACTTGCTTGTTCAGTTAGCAAAGGTGGTGCTGATGATCTAGAGAAGTTACAGAACTTGAGCAAAGCACTCATGGAACCATTGATTGAGTAGCACTAACTCCAAATACACTGATAACATGTGGTGGTGTTTGAAGAACTTGACTGAGCCAGAGGACTCTTTCTGTTGTTTTTAAAAAAAGATTTGTAACTCATTGCCCTTGGCTGTATGGGCAGCAAATTGCAGTATTAATGAGACAAGCTCGTATTTCCATTTACAAGAATCAAGTCCAATTTGTGCTACTAAAATTGTCTGGATTTTCTAATAGAAGTACTGGTACTTTACTCACTATAAAAGCATGTAGTCTCTGTAGAGCAATTACAGTGCAATGAGATCTCTTCCATAGAGGGTTTTCTGAAACCACCATTGCAGAATAAACTGAACAATTTCCATTCCAAAGGGACTTCTTATGCTTTTGGAGAAGGGAAGGCAAAGTGGTAGATAAGAGGGGCAGAATGGCTCAAGCGATTAAATAGTCTTATTTTGTTGGTTGGAATCTAGCTCAATGGTTTAAAGTGGTTGCAGTTGACTGATGTTTTCTCATTTTGGTCAGTAGTGGGTCATTTCTCAGTTGACGTGATGTCTTGTGAGAAACTAGTTTGCTGCTTTACTGCCAGCAAAATGGTTCTTAGTAAGGTTTTGGGATGGGTTATGACTTCTTGCTTCCAGAGGTGACCTTTTCTGTTGAGGAATACGAAGTATTGGGGAAGATGTGTGTGAATTTAACATACATCTATTCGTTGAGTAAGAAAAGGTTCCAATGCTTTGCCTTATGGATGGCTCCCCAGTGCGCCCCTCTGCCCCAGCCCCCAAGGAAAAAGTGTAAATCCAACAGTAAAAAATCCAGTGGAAAAGAAAAATGAGTAGTGGATTTTTGGGTTAACTGTTATCAAATCTTGAGTACCCTCCAGGGTGTCCTTAAACTGGCACGGATGCCTTTGCAAGTCAGATAAGCTCTTAAAGAGCAAGGTTTCACAAAAACGTATTTTCTAAATAATAGCAGCATGTCTGCTCTCCTGGAGTTCTGTTGTTTACTGTTCTCAGTTGTCACTGAATTGTGTCTCTGATTCAGTGCATTCATTCTGTTCCCTTTCATTTCGAAGTTGTAAAAAAAATCAAAGTTTATCACTCCCTCTTATTGCTGCAGGTAACTGTAGCCACTTCTTTCTCTTCTGACCAACGCAAAGAATCACTCTTTTGGTCCTTTGTTTCTTTTGCCTTCCAATTCAGTGTGCTTTCTTTTATGGCAAGAACTGTCTGGACTAATGACATTTGAAGTCTTATGGCTTGGCCCTGGGAAAAAATGAAATAGGTCCCCTAATAGTGTTGTAAGAGCTTAAGTCACATTTCTTACAAGGGTGGTGTGCTTAAAGTACAGCTTAGTAATTACCCAACTTCTGTGTTGTTTATATTCAGTCTGGTTTCAATTGAACAAACCTGTTAAATGTAGTTTTGAAAAAGCAATTGTTAGAATTGAACTAAGAATTCATTTCTCTGATGAAGACAGTTCAGTGACATGGCTAAGTTATTTTATCATGTTTGCTTTTGACTTAGATTGCCAACATTCCTGTTCCTGTGTTTCAGGCTGCTAGTACGCCACTTAATCCTCTGAGCTTTCAGTGTGGATTTGTAAAACTCAGGATTGACCTTCTGCAAGCTTTTTCTCAACTTATCTGTACCTGCAACAGCCTGAAAACAAGCCCACCACCAGCTATTGCCACAACAATTGCTATGACGTCAGGAAATGATCTCCAGAGGTGTGGACGTATCTCTAACCAGGCATGTGTTCTTATTCCACTCTTGTGCAGAGTCATACCAATGACTCTGATATGAATTTTTTCTTATGGGTAAACATACCTGCTGAAAGAAGTGAAACATGGTAGCAAAGTGTTACCCTAAATAGTGGGCCTCAGTTTTCACCTATAGCTATAAAAATGCTTGCCTGTAGCAGGCTGTGTTTTGAAGTTGAGCATGTATAAATGGTTTCTCATACATTCAGACTGCATTTCCAAGGATGTGTGTGTAGTAAACCACTCAGTGTGCTCAAACCTGCAGCAGGACCTTTCACACCTTATTTTGAAGCACCTCAGATACTGTGATTACACTAAGAAAGAGTATATACTTTAGGGTCATACTGCAGCTCATTTTGGCAAGCGCTGGCAACTGACATGATACTGTAGAAAACACCAAGACTGTCTGCATCTAAAATGCATGCAGTCAGTAAGAAGTTGGTGGGTAGTCTTTGAAAGACAAAGCAGTTTGATTAACTCTTATGGGATGTGTGAGTTTGGTGGGTTTGTGGTTTTTTTAGTTTGCTTTCTTTTTAACCTGAGGAGAGCATGTTGGTTCTGTGTTATGGAAAAAATATGTTTAATGCGTGAATAATAGTCTGTCGCTTTGCTAAGTGTGAAGAATCAAGAACTGCTTATATATTGGCAGAGCATGGTGTGTTATTTCTCCAGTGTTTTATGTTATAATGTTGTGGTTTTCTGGATGTGTGGTGTTCTGTTTTGATTTGATCTGATTTTTTGACTAGTGACATTGTCTCCGTAGATGAAACACTCAATGGAGGAGTTCCGAAATCTCGCTACGCGATATGGAGATCTGTATCAGTCGTCTTTTGATGCAGATTCTGCAACTCTAAGAAATGTAGAACTGTATCCTTTTAAAATCTTACAATTTGTCCACTTTCTGTCTCATGTGGACAGCATGAATCTTAACATTTTTGAAGACTGGCACAAAATAATTTTGAAGCAGTTAGTAACATAAAAATTGGACACCGATTGCTTAAAACTTTTCGGAAATAAACATTGCTGTACTATTGTTTGGAAATACTTTAGAAATAAATTATGACACACAAATGGCAACAGCATACAATTTGGGATTTTTGTAGTTCTTGCTCTGTGTTTACTAAAGGAATAATGACTGTAGGATTTCTTCACAAAAGCTGGGTAAATAAGGACAAGTACAAGTAAATACACTGCAATTCTTGGTTTAGGTGCCAACTTTATAAGTCTTTTATCTCCTTATTATTAATATCAGGCAACAGCAGAGCTGTCTGTTGATTTCACATGCAATAGAAGCTCTGATTTTGGATCCAGAATCAGTAAGGTAGGTTTGATGGCTAACCTTCTACTTCTTTGCTGTTTACTTCTACGTCCTTGGGGCTTTCATCCTAGGAATTCAAAGAATGTTCAGAAAGTTTCTCTGGAGACCCTTCTAATTCTGCTCTGGGCAGACTTGAGGACCTGTTGCTGCCGGGCTGTAACTGGCAGGATAGGGTCTGTGCTTCAACTTTGATATTTTGTACTGGTTTTGCTCTTGAGAGCACCGTATTGGACTTGTCTTAAATACAGGCTTGCATTAAGCTAAAAAAACTTGTAAACATTTCTTTACCCATCTAATTTAACTTGTGTTGTTCTGTAGCTCCTATGCCTACTGTTTGCACTTGTAAGTACACATTAATTTCATTCAGAGTCCTGAAAATATATGCACTAAATTAGTTTAAACTTCTAATGTAAATCTGTCACCTCTGGCTCTTTTTTAATAGTGAACTTACACTGATTAGAAAATTGTGTTGAAGTACCTGAGAATTTGATCACCCTTTAAAACTCTCAGGCTGTGATTACATGGAAGATAATGTGGATAAACTATTTTAAAATGTGTGATTTTATAACTGGAAATAAAAGTGAACATACTAAGTGACTGTCCTACTCATTATGAACTAAGCATTGCTCAGAAGATTTATTAATCATGCTTGTAAAAATTATGAATCTCTGTATTTCAAACCATTGGGTGTCTAGGGGATGGAATTGTATTCAGAGCATGAGATTTAGTCATAACTCTGGTATTTTTGCTGTTCCTTGAGTTCTGAGACTTTAAAAAACATTATAAACACTGCAAGCTTAAATAGAAGCCTGGGGAATTAAACGCTGCAGGCTTTAATAAAAGCTAGGGGGAATTAAGCACGCTGAGTGTTAGACATGTAACTGCTTCAAGTGAGAGAGGGTGGGGACAAAGTGGTGAATAAGCTGTAGTTAAGAAAGGATTTAAATGTAAAGGGCAGGTCTTTATAGTGGAAAAATAATGAAGAAACAGAGTAAACAGTTTGAAAGACAGTTAATTCTTAATTGCCAGTTGTAACAGAGGATGGTCTTGTTGGGCCTGTGTGGGAGTGAGACTCACAAATCACAATGAAGAAAGTATATTGAAGGTGTTGAAAAGTTTTATTTTTTTTTTTTTAGTTTCCAGGAATATAGCTCGAATGGAACTGCACAGGTTGAGAGTGAATATGAAAGAAGAATGATGTCTGTATTTAATCATGTACTGGAAGAAGTGGAATCCCTGAACAGGAAGTATGCTCCGGTGTCATATTTGGCAAGTAGTAGTTTTACATGTATTCTGTAGACAAAGGTTCCAAAAACTTAGCAACTCGATGTACCTATGGTGGTCAAGAAAGTGAAGAGTACACTTGGTTAATTAACATAATATAACCTCTGACTAGTACAGATGGTCTATGTGGAGAGTCACCATTTCAAAAATACCTCAAGAAAGGTTTTGCTAAGGCACATCTGTAATCTTACCAGTCTGATTAAAAGGAACGTATCAAAAATTCTGGTACTAAGAATATAGCAGATGCTGAAAAGATTCCTAAAAGTAGTTTCAAATCTCTTGTCAGATCTCTCTCCATGTTTGCATTCAAATACTGCAGCACACTCTCTTTGTTCATGCTGTTGTCATAAAGGAATTCTTCCCTTACCACACATAGTACTGGAGGGTCTAGCAGTAGCCTAGCTTTGGTCACTGAGCTAGTGGCAGTTAATGCTGTTGTTTTGTGAGTATAGAGTTTCTCTTATCGATGCAGGTCATCAGAGAACACAATGTAAATTGTGCCGAATGCAAACAGTGAGCTGGTAGCCTACTCATTTACAGGACTGATACGGTTTCGGCTTTTACTGTAAATGAACATCATTAGGCTGAAGTGGATGTTGGTGGAAACAAGGTCATGGGAACATTTGTCGTGACTGAGGTCTATTTGCCTTATTTCTACATTCAACAGTCCTTATCAATTCCAAATAGAAAAGAAGAATGAGTTGTGAAAAATATAGCAAATATAAACCCTGTGAATTTATTTGTCGCAGGCTCCATACCAGTGCAGCTCAGTGACTCAAAATCATAAAATAGTTTGGGTTGGAAGAGACCCTAAAGATCATCTAGTTCCACCCCCGTTGTCATGGGTAGGGACATCCCACTAGACCAGGCTGCCCAAGGCCCCATCCAGCCTGGCCTTGAACACCTCCAGGGATGGGGCATCCACAGCTTCCCTGGGCAACCTGTGCCAGTGCCTCACTGCTCTCCTGGTGAAACAATTCCTCCTTATATCTAGTCTAAATCTGCGCCTCTCCAGCTTGTACCAACTGCCCCTCATCCTATCACTACAAGCATTTGTGAACAGTCCCTCCCCAGCTTTCTTGTAGCCCCTTTCAGGCACTGGAAGGTTGCTATGAGATCTCCTTGGAGCCTTCTCTTTTGCAGGCTGAACTTCTATAGTGCTGCCTTTGCTCATCTGGACAAACAGAAGGGTGGTATAATGCAGTGCAGAAAGGAACAGGACGAGAGGCTTAGAATTGAATTATTGCACCACATTAAGTTACAGTAGATGCTGGTCTTATTTGCTTGGAGGAGAATTATTATTTATTTGTGAGTTTGCATGTGAGCATTTTGTGTATGAGTGCTTCAAGCAGATCCTGCTCTGCTGACTCTAACGTTAGGATGGAGGTGATCTGGATTTTTGTTTTTCTTGGCCTTCTTGTCCTTTCCAGAGTAGATGACCTTCTTCATAAAAAGCAGAATTTAAATAGAGGCTGAGTGTAGTCACTGACATAGCAATGACTGTTATCTTCTGACTATATCAATATATTCCTGTACTTTTAGCGGAAATTATTGCTGTTTCAGTTCCTCAAGTACATGTCTTTCCTATGCTATTAATAATGGGTTTTTTTCTCAATTGGTTTGGTTCTGTTTCTTACAGCATACAGCTTGTCTGTGCGATGCTGTCATTGCTTTGTTGAAGGTACCCCTTTCATTTCAGAGGTACTTTTTTCAAAAGCTGCAGTCTACAAGTATTAAGGTAAGTACTACTCAAGTGTACCCTAAAAAGTCTCTTCATATTAATGAGAAAAGCTTTACTCAAGACACAAAGTTTTAGTGTTTTTAGTGAAGATGCTTAACTGTAAATAGCATCTGTGTTTATCTGTTAGGAATAACTTGAATAATATATACATATGATCTTTAAAAACTAGTGTTCTGTGACTTAAATAGGATTCAGGTTTTTTAATTGCAAAGTCTTAAAGATAAAATCTATCTGGAATTTTTGTTGATTCTAAGTTTGCAATGCTAAATAGTGTTCTAGTCCTGGGAAGGCAATGTTTATAATTTGTGTTATTTTCCTTTTCCTTTAAGAAGCAATGTTTACTGTCTTGGAAGAACACTAATATTTATCATCTGACTGAATAAGAATGGCTACATGTGGCCTTCATTGTTTATATTATTTTTGACTCAAGTACTCCTTTTTTTCTGGGAAAAGTGAAAGCCTTAAGATTTTTTAAAATATTTACTCTTATTGCATTTTAATACTTTGTTCAGCCTTATATATTTACCTGTAGCTATTCTATAGAAGATTTTTTTTTTTCTGCATCTTTTGAGGAAGTGCAATTAGGGAAACTGATATAAAGACCTCATTTGGTATTGCTAATGATATTTATAAATAATGATAGTAACAGATCTTGGATATAAAGTCTCTGTTTCCATTTGGTGGTTTTGCTACTAAATGCTCCTTGGAAATGTTTCAATAAGAAGGTGTTCTGTTTCATCCTTGAATTGTTTGCATTTCTGGAGGCACAAAATTACATTTTGGTCTCTTCTGTTTCAGCTTGCTCTGTCCCCATCTCCAAGGAACCCAGCAGAACCTATTGCAGTACAGAACAATCAACAACTGGCCCTAAAGGTGGAAGGAGTGGTTCAGCATGGATCTAAACCAGGCCTTTTCCGTAAGATCCAATCAGTCTGTCTAAATGTCTCTTCAGTGCTGCAGAGCAAATCTGGACAAGACTATAAGGTATGGATAGAATAGAGACAAGAGGAGTCTTAAGCTTCCTTGCTGTGCTTTCCTGTTGTTTTGTTTGGCTCTGGTTAGCAGAATTCTCAGTTTGAAATGAACGGGTTCTTCTGTAATCTTCTCACTCTTGATGGTTGACATTCAAGCACTGGTCAGAGCCAGGTGCAGTGCATGGAAGGGATCGAGAATTTTTAAGTCTGGTATGCTGATACTTTTTTGTTACTGCTTTTCTTTCCAAACAAAAAAGGCTTTGTGATGTTCAGAACAAGGCATTAGGAATCTTCTTGAGATCAGGAAAATTCAACCTAGGTGTATATCGTACAAAACCCCACAGAGGGGTAAAAAACCAGGAGTTGATTATTTATGGCCGCATAGTCTCTAGAAATTCTTTATCCTCATTTTAAGGTTGGTTCGTTTTTTTATGGAAATCATGAGTCCTGGCTGTTCAAATTGAATAGTCCCTGAGGGATATACACTCTAAATCCAAGTCAACAGTTTTATCTAAGATTTCATGTCTGAAGTTCAGACTCTGGTAACATGACATTTAGTAAAAGGCCTGTTTTGGTGGGTTTTGTGGTTGGGGTTTTTTTGGGTTTTTTTTTTTTTTTTTTCATTTTGTCATTTGGGTGCTTTTTTTTTTTTAAACTGGGGAGGGGAAGAAGGGGGAAAAAAGTCAATTGCTTCTAAAAGAACCTGCCTAGGAAGTGTGCAGTGTTTGCCTGACTCTTATTACTCTGTGGAAAACTAGAGCCATGGGGAGAAAGACTTGTTAGCTACCTTACTTCTGTTAATAGATATAAAAATAACTCGTTCATTGATTAAAAAACTTGTCAAGCAGGCTCAAATAGGCAGATACATTAGTTCAGGAAACTTGAGAACAAAGATTTTTCTCTTTTTTCCTCTCCTTCAAATAGAGAGCAGAAAACTTATTTTAACTGTTTATTAAAAAAATGGCATTTTAACCTTCCATGTGTTCTCAGATTCCTATTGACAACATGACCAATGAAATGGAGCAGAGGGTGGAACCACACAACGACTACTTCAGCACTCAGTTTCTATTAAACTTTGTGGTACTTGGCACCCACAACATCACAGTAGAGTCCTCTGTAATAGATTCAAATGGTATTGTCTGGAAAACTGGGCCTAAAACAACTATTTTCGTTAAATCTCTTGAGGATCCATACTCCCAACAGCTTCGTCTTCAGCAGCAGCAAGGACAGCCACCATCACAGCAGCAACAGCAAAGAACAGCATACTCACGGTTTTAAATCCTAGAAGTGACTCTATATCCAATGGTATTACAGTTTTTGTTGGACGCTTTTTTTGAACGATCTACATTTTTAACTTTCTAGAAAGTCTCAGATGCCAATTTGTTGCTTCTTGAATTATCTGGGGTAAATTGGAACTTGCTTGAGGCAACTGTGTTCCAATTTGGAGTTATGCTTTTAACATAAGAACTTCTACCTGACCTCTTGACTTCTGCTTATGCACTTGTTGCAGCAGGCTTCGCAAACAGGGGACACTAACAGCTCTTTGACTAGAACTTTCTGTTCTTTCTCTTTTTTTGAAGCACATAGGTTCTAATGTTAGGCTTACAGGATGCTTTGTCTAGTTACACAGCTGAGTGTGGTGTTACATCTGTATCTTCTAATGTGAAGGAATTGGCAGGAATATCCAGAATTTTTATTTTATGATGTTTTAATAGTATCTTCCAGTATTTGCCTGGTGTATGTGTATTATTACAGTTCATCAGCACTGCTTAATGCATGCATCTCAAAGAAAAAAAACAGTTGTAACTCACTTCTCATACCAAGTCCTTGTAGTAAGAGGCTGCTTGAGGGGTTGCTGTCCAGAAAGTTTTACAAAAGGCACAATTTTACAGATGGGAACAAGAACTGTTTCTCAGATGATACAGAAAAGATAGCTGTGTTCTTTTAAAAATTTCATGTATGTGTATTTCAAAAGGCTTTGGTCTTGCTGGGGGGTTTTGTTTGCTCTTTTGATAGGGTAGTTAACTTGCAAGTTGTCATTTGTTCTAACTACTTGTGTTTTTTAAAATGGAGTTTTATATACAAGGGCTTTGTAATCTTGTGTACTCTTTGACCAATTTGCAAATCTTTATTTTTACCTTTATAGGATAACTTGAGGGATAATTTTGCCAATATTAGAAATTGATCCAGAATAATTTTGGAAATGTGCTGCTTCATACATAGTTTTCATGCTTGTTTCAGGTGTAAAAGGCCGGACTCCCAGGCAGCAGATCACGTAACATGTTTTCACCTGATTCTCATAATTAGGCTCTGCTTATTAGGCTCATTCCTCTGCAGGAATGTAGGACCTACTTGAACGGGAAAGAGGAAGGATTATACTTCTTACAGACTTCAGTTTGTAAATGGTTTCATCCCTCTTATTGGAGCAGAAATTTTCATTGTTATATTCTCAGTAAAATCCTTAGATACTTTTATTTCTTCAAGTTGTTTTAACCATAGAAGCTAACTAGAGTTTGCAGATTCTGCTCACTTTATGTGCAGAGAATATCCGAATGACTTGTTATAAGCTTAGGTTTCTTTGGCATAGCTGGATGAAGAATTGTTTTCTCTGTGTTTTCCTGCAATAGTTGCATGAGAGAACTACTTTCTTCTTCTTGGCTTGAGACTAACAACGATGACCAAAAAAAGGAAGTGATCATGGTAGATTTTGTAATATCTTGGTCAGGCAGTAATCATACGCAGAAATTATAGTTGGGGTGCAAGGTGGAAGTAGGAGATTTACAAAACTGGTGAAAAATTCTCTGGCGTCCTTCTTAAATCTGATTTTTATTCTGTGCAGGAGACAAACTGCCACCGCTTCAAGCTGGCTGAGGGAAGTAGCGGCTTCTGTCTGTGTTTTTATGAATATATGCTTAGATTTTTGTGTGTGCATACAGTCTATTGTGTATATTGTGCATGCAGTCTGTCAGATTTAATATGTGGACTGTTTGTGGTTGGTTGGTTTTTTTCATTAAAGTCATAGATCCGTGTCTTGACCACAAAGCCCTCCTTATTGTAATTGAAAGGAAAAAAAAATGACTAATAGGTCAAGCAGTTTTTTTATCCTGCATGATGAATGTGTATTTCTTGTTCTGTTATTGACCAGTATGTTTCTGGAAACCTCTGATGGCAGCATTCCAAAAAATCTCAAAAACGAAACAAAATTTGCACGTTGGGGAGTAGTCTTTTCTCATAAATCATGCAATGTTCACAGTGCACAGCAAAACTTAGGAGAAACCTAGTAGGGAAAAACTTCTCCAGGGAAATCCCTGACCTGTCCTGAGGCCCAATTGTCTATGAGCCAGTCAGGTTTACCTGTCTGCAGTTGGAAGAATTGTTTTGTGTCCAAACAAGTTTGTTCACCTGATGTAGGACTCCAGGAGTTTGTATCAGTTTTGGAGCCAGGCAAATAGTAGCTGAAGTCTGAGAATCCGCATACTAAGCGTGCAAGTTTGAGGTGTGAGGGTTAATATTGTCGGAAAAATGGCAAGTAGTACTTATTGGAAATTAGTTTGTAAGGGAAAGTGTATTGCAGTACAGATATCTGAATTTCTAACTAATTGTGAAGAATTTGTTGTGCTGGCTCATTTCCAGCTTTGTTATATCTACATGCTGATCAGGAAACACCTTGGACCTGTTATTAAATCACCCTTTGCGTAAGCACGGTGTTTCATGGTATGTGGGGTTGGTAGTGAGGTTATTCTTTGGGTGGGTGTTCTGTTTGTTTTCAGTCATTGTGTATTTTTATTCTTACCACACTTGTGAAACACACTTGGCAAACAAGAATCAGGATTCTTATGGAAATCAGAGACTCCAAATACCCAGAGAGAGTTGGGGAAGGGTGTTACAGTTACAGCTGTGTACAGAAGGCTGTTGTTGGAGCAATCACCAGTGAATGTGATCCTCAACAGAAGCAGGGAGGTTATTTTGCTTGAATCCTGCATTCTGTTTCTGGTGCCCATATTTGAAGATGTGTAGCAAAGACCCTAGAAAGTAATTCTATTATATGGATACAAGTTGAGACTCCTTTGTGTTTCTCAATAAACAAAGCAGTAACTTGAACACTTATGCATAGCTGCATACTGATAATGGAAGACAATTCAGATCTTGTTCACTGACTGGTGAAAGAAAGAAAATATTCAGTAGCTAGACATTGGTCCTGAAACTAAGAATCCAAACAACACAAAGGTAGTTACAGCATTATGTAGTCTTAATGATTAACATCAGTTTTCATTTGGCTCTAAAAAATTCTTGGGCTGGGAAAGGGTGGAGGTGATCAAATTAAGGTGACTGGAAGTATTCATAGTACATCCATGTTACGTTCTGCATTAAACTAATAGTAATTGATGCTTAGGCTCTAGAATTTAACCTGACCTCTCTGTGTATGATGTAGCCAGTTACACTTGAAAGTAATTACTACCTACCTTCTTGTGAACCTGTGCTCAGATGTAACAGCAAGTGTCATTTCTAGACTCCCGGCTGACCTCTTCCTCAAGACAAGTGCAAGTCAGCAAGGGGGTAGGAAAAGAATTTCCCCTGTCAAATTCTGCCTTCCTCAGTAGGTTAGAGTATAATCTCCTGCTCAGGTCATTTGAGCGTGTTTCACAAGTGATTCCCTGAAGTTGCACTCATCATGAGTACTCATGGCATCTTGAACTTCTCTCTTCTTTGCCTTTTTCTCTCTTTGGAAATGCAGTGGGTTTACCTGAGGACTAACGTACCTTAATTTAACTTTTTGTTTGTTTGGGGATTTTTTTTTGTTTTTTGCTAGTGGATATATACATAATTGTGGATGTAAATCCTGTGAAACTGCACAAGAGTTGGACAGGTTTAGGAGCAAGTTCAGTGGTCCCTTAAACTTCTGCATAAACTTAAAAAAAAATCTTTCTTTAGTGCTGTCATCATCTTAGTTAAAAAGCCACCAAAACCTATTGAAGTAATTGGTAGGATTTTCATGAATTATTTTGCGTTTTTAAAATCTCTTTTGAATGCTTTTGAATCATGTTCAACATATGTATTTTTGTGTGATAAAGAGACAGAAAGATCTTGTACAACACAGTATAGAAGCATCTTACCTTCAAAGTAGCTTTATTTCTGGCTGTTGTCTTTTTGCTGACCTGCAGTGCCCTGCTTTCTCCTTGGTCAGCACGTTTACTTACATATCCTTTTAGTTCTTAGTAGCATCTTCTCAAAACAGTCTGTTCCTCTTGTGGCAGTGCAGGTGTAGCCAGGTATCTGCATTATCCAAAGCAAGAGGGGAGGTGAAGTAAGGGAGGGTAGAGGGGGTGGGGAATTTAGGAACCCTGCCAGCTCACAGAGCAGTTTTGAGTTGAGTAGGGCCCAAAAACTGTTAGTTCTTTCTGCTCAGCTGCTTGTAACTCGGTGTCCAGCACCACTGGAGCTGCTCCTGCTTCACTCTCATCAATGCCTCCAAGGACAGAAGTTTAGAGAATTATTCAGAGCCTCAGTCTGTTAACCAGCAAAACAGAGTAAGAGAGACAAAGCACTTGAAAACAAGGGGAAAACAAGCATTACGTAGCCTTTCTTACAAGATATATTATGCAATGTTGAAGTTATCTTCTCCTCTGTGAGTTTTTAAGACAGGTGCTGCTTTGCATTACTGGGAAGCAAGTGTATCTTAGTGGTGACCCTAGATAGAGGTTTTTGTACTCCAAGGGACAAACGGCAGCTGCACAAATGCACTGCTGAAATCACAGACTACCTGTATTTCAGTGAGACATCATCCCAGTTGCTGTTCTTCATGCTTCCAGCAAGCTTTGTTGTACTGATTGTCTGCACAGTGCTGAGAAATAGGAAGTATCTTCTTGGTGCACTCATTTGATAAAAGCTTTATCTACCTCTTGCTTGCCCATCTCAAAGCACTGCTACTGAAATTAAGGACAGCCTGGCTGTATATTGGAGTTTTCAGTTAACCTCATCCTCCTGATCCTTAGACCATGTAAGAAGAGGATTCAATGAATTTTGAGAGAAAAATTGTTACTAAAAAGAGCCTGTAGCAATATCTTAGTGTTTAGTCTTCCAGACACTTAACTAGTAGAAAGATGATTTTTCTTGCTGTCAGTGCTGAATCAGTGACCCAGCAGAGCAGTCAAGGAGATACTGCAGCTCTTCTGTTGTGTAGAAATAAAACTTAGGCTGTAATCACTTCAGTATTAAATATCATCCAATATTTTCAGTGGAGGGGGGGAGTCTTACATTCACATTCCCTCAAATCTTATTTTGGTGGGGTTTACAAGAAGTCTTTAAAATTCTGATTAATAAACCCAATTGATTGGAGTTTATGGCTATCAAAGCTCCAAAGAAGTTCAAGTCTTGTGGGGGTTGGTTGATTTAAAATACCTTTACTCAACAGTTTGTGTGTCTTGCTGGCAGTCCATCTTGCATTGCATCCCTGCTTACTGCAAGTACTAAATTTAGGAACACATTTAATTTGGAATTAATGGCTGTCAATGCTAACTATGGGACAGAAACAGTGAGGGGCAGTTGAACTCAAAGAGGGTGTCTGTATATAAATTAAATGATATGTGGCTGAGTGGACTCTGCCAAAGATAAGGGGTGAATCTTCGGGGTACAGTTTCATGCTTCACTTAACACACCGTCTAGTTGTGTGGGGTTGCTCAGAGGGGCTCTCTGCTGTGTATTCCTGCCTCCATCTCTGCATCAGGTCATGAGTTTATCCAGTTACAACAGTTACATTTTGCTAGGCTGTTTTTCAGCTGAATCGTCAGGTTTGTCTTGGTTGAGTGCACAGCGGCTGGATCAACAGAGCCAGCACAAGGAGGGTGCTGTGCAAGACATAGTGTGTCCTCAAAGGTAGTAATCAACTGTTGGACTGGCTGACTGTGCATCTGTGGTGTATTTCTGTGTTTAACCCAAGTCTGGAGGGAACAATCTGTTCACATACCTCTGAGCCGTGGCACAGCCAGTTTGAGAGGGCAGGGATCACTGCGGTTGTTACCGGCCAGCTGTCTGGCCTTCCCATCTGCCGTGAGTCACCACCCACAAGGGAGACAGCAGAATGGAAGAA
Source organism: Coccyzus lansbergi (assembly GCA_033558105.1). Lineage (NCBI taxonomy): Eukaryota > Metazoa > Chordata > Aves > Cuculiformes > Coccyzidae > Coccyzus > Coccyzus lansbergi. The sequence goes on from JAUMJK010002398.1 coordinate 35,156, forward strand.
ATGCTTTTGTAGAGCAATGCATGAGGCCAAGCCTGAAGCAAGTTGTCAGCCTTTGCTCTGGAGCAAGCGAGGTGTACTTGAATATGTCTTGATTTGCCAGTGGTGCCTAAGGACAATGACGGCTGTCTGACTCACCTTGTTTCACAAAATCCTAAAGTGTGCACATGTCAGGGTTCTGCTTTCACATTATTTTTTGGCTGTTCTGATGTTATTACTACATGGACATTTAGAAATTTTGGCTAGAGCAAGTTTTTTATCACTTAGTCATAAATCCACTGGCATTAATTTCCTGGGTATGTATTTGCAGAAATTGGTCTTGTGCAAATGACAATATTCAAATTAGATCGTTATTCCTTGAGTAAAGTGGAAAAGCAACATAGATGGAGACCTCTTGGAGCTAGTCATCCACCTCAGACAGATAGGAAATTCCAGGACCTGCAATAATACACAAATAATGTTGTCTGACTTCTGCAGAAGTCTCTTTTCCTCATTTAATGAAGGAGGAACAAAAGCTATTGTAACTACTTGTGTCAATTGTTTTAAGTAATTGAGTGAAGCTGTTATACTGACATTTTTTCCTAAGCAATGTGAATTGATCCTGTCCGTAGTGCACAAACTCTGACAGTTTATTTCCTTTGTGTTTCTGTACATGTCACCAGTGAAGAATCAATGTGCATTTTCATCCTTGCAAAGCAAAAGATTTACCTGACAGCCTTCTGTACCCTGTGAGAGGCCTGCAGAACCTTTCCTTGTTTCACCCCTTTGTAAGGGTTTGTGTGGTAGCGTGGACAAAGTCTCTGTGAGGAATTTCTGAAAGGATTAATTCTGAGTGCATCTGGGTTGTACAACACACATCATGGATGCCCTAAAGAAATTTGTATTTCTTTTAGAATATGTGCACTAGGTTAAGAACAAAAATATACTCTGATTTTTAATTCTGGAACGAGCAGGGCAAAACAGGTGAAGTGTAATGATAGCTTGAAGGCTGCAAGTTTAGTCATGTTCCTGATATTTCAGCCTGACCCCAAGATAAACACCTAGTTATTATGTATTGGGCTTCCTATTTAAACAAAAAAATAAACAAAACACAGACTGAAACACTAATTCCTTTTCCTTTGCTATTCATAGTTTTGGAAATTCATTTGTCCTATGGAAGTACAAGTTACTGTGCTGCTGTTTTGTAGAGGGATTTTTTTTCCTTTGCTTTTGTACAGGACAAAGGAGGTCCCAACCCATGCGTGTTGCAATACCTACAGTAGTTCAGCTTGGTAAGATAACAAAAACAGTGCAAAACTTGCATGGCAGAAGTGCTTTGGAGAAATACTTCTTTAAAACACCAGGCTGGTGAATCAATTATCTGTCTTTTTTTTTTTTCCTTTTTATGAAAACTTTTTTAAACAAAAAAGTGTTGCAGACTAGTTACTCATGTTCCGGTTTGCCCTTTAATGATATGACTGTACTAAATGGCAGATGGAAATGTTGATGATTCACTGAATATATTTATGTATGTGTGTAAACATTACCTCACCAGAAAACAGCTTACCAAGAGGGGTATGGCACCTTAAAATGTGTTTTCAGCAAAGCCCATTCAATAGTATAAACACTGTGAGCTCTTGCTGTGATGCGACAGATGGAAGAGCCTTCTGCAATGCCTGCCTAATCACCTGAAACGTGCCTTTTTGCTTCTTCTGGGCTTTGTGCTTTCTGGGCACTGCCCTTATAGCTATAGCTAATAACAGCACTTAAGAGGTGAATGATCTATTGGCAAGTCAGCCACTGTTTACTGGTGAGGTAATGTAGTTTTTCTGATTCATGAATTCTTACCTATGTCTGACCACTTCTGTTGGCAGAGATGAGAATGTTCTTTGAAGTGAAAAGCTACTGGAAGCTTGACACCCACTTCCTGCTGTAAATCTTGCACTGCTTCCTGTGTCTCCAAGGCAGCTCAGGGAGAAGTTGGCATTGGCCACCTTAAATGCTCTGCTATGCAACCTGAATAAAGTAAAAATGCTTTTACTCTATTGAGCTTTTACTTTCAGCTACTTCTCCACAATCATCATAGGGTTCTGCATAATCTCATTCCCCATTTTTATTTTTAGTGTTTGACTCCATTGGCATTTAAAAAAAAAAAAAAAAATTAAAATATACCCACAACCAAATGTTGAGTAAAATCTGTCCTTCTAACAACATTGTTAGACAATTCAGCTAACTTTGATTCGGTCTTGAAATGCTCTGTCTTACTGGGTTGTGTCCAACCCAGGAGTAAAGGAACAGCACAAATGAAATTAATACAAGTTTTACAAGCCAAGTGTCTTCCACTCAGACCTGTAGAAAAGGAAGTGCAAGTGGGAGTTGGGGAGCAGTTGTGTGAGTGAGACTTGTGGGCTGGCAATAGCTGATTGCAAGTTAGCAATTTAAAAAGGTATCACTGTAATTATCACCAGGTTTATTTCCTAGTCTCCACCTTTTGGAAGAGAAGGTCAACACACTCTGATTGTGCTTGTAGAAATATTTATAGCTAACAAAGTTTAGTGTTTAGTGAACTAGTTGTGAAATACTGAGGTCACTGGGAATAAAAACATAACCTTCACAGAACTACTCTAGCCAGTTTTCTAAAGAAGCTATGGAGCTGGGGATCGTTATATCGGTTCGGCTGTTTAAGCTCCAATTCATTTGTAAGAGTTTTTAGTTATGGTGTTGGTACTGAAGAATTGGTGGCTGAAATTACAGGTGGACAGAGATGAAAAGGGCCTTGTCCAGCCAGAAAGCAGCATTGTACAGCTGTGCTGCCTGAGGCATAACCTGTTTGACAGTGATGTGGTTATTTAATAGTCTAGATGGATTCACAGGTGTCAAATTTCTAAACATAACGTAGACAAAAGTTTCCTTCAGTATAGGGCAAATCCTGTTAATGCTGTAGTAGGGTTGACACAGGGCACAAGTTGTTTGCTATAGTTCTCTATTGGACTTATGTTAAAACGAGGTACATAATTCATGCTCAGCAAAGACAGTCAAGTCTATGACTCATTTGTGCCACTCTAAAATATTAAAACTTTCAGGGCACTTCAGTTACAAGCCTGACAGGACGTACGACTTGATACAGTGAAATATTTACTTGTGTTATCCAGGCAATGGCAAAGAATCCAGTCATTGCAAAGAATGCTACTTGTGATTGATGATGTAATTATTTAAATAGTTTGTTTTTGTTATCTTGACTACCTAGGAGCAGAAGGAGCTGCAACTGAATGGGCATTCCACTTCGTAAAGTATGGTGGACATGCATGAAAGCTTTGTACCTTTTCTTCAGTAATTTCAGTTTTTAAAGTAATTGTGCAAGTGTAAGCAACTGCTACTCTGAAAGGGGCTGGAAGATAAAAGAGAAATTGGATGAATTTATACTTCTGTAATAGCAGAGATTAAAGGTCAATTCTAAAAGCTTATGAAAATAATCTTGAGGTGGCTGAGGGACAAGTACCTTTAATAAATAATCTCAGCATATGTTGAGATGTGAAACCATACTGATTAATGTAAGTGTACTTGATGATCAAGTCTATTGTAACAGAATTTAGAACAAGGAGTAAGAATCAGGACTATTGAGTAAGTTCCTTGCTTTAGCTCCTGGAAGCAATAATGTTCAGTAAATACATAGTAAACGTCTGGCCTATGGCAGAATAAACGCAATGGGGCTTGCAAAGATCATTAGCAGTGTTAAGGAGGCACGCTGGAGAGAGGAGCCGAAGTGTCCTTTGGTACTATAGCTTCACTGAAAGTGAAATATGAAACTTACTTTTTTGAATATTTCTGAATTGTTAAAGCTTGAATCTTATTCATAAGCATCCTTTTAAATCTGACTGGTATCAACAGCTGGAATTTACATGCTTCTGTGCTTCTGGGGTTTTTGTCTGTTTTTCTTTAACGATGAATCTAGTAGCACTGTATAAGAAATACAAAATTTGATATTTTGCACTTACACAGACAGCTCTATTGAACTTCGGAGACAACAAACGTACTTAGGAGTAGGCTTAGCCCAGAACTGAATGCATGCAAATGGCTGTTTATGTGAAACCATAGACTGGACTGCAAAATCTGAGTATTCCGGCTCTTGTTTCCTTGCATAATGAAGTCACCAACTACAACTATCAGATTATATATAGAGTAGTCTTTCATGTATGTTTAATATCTAGGTTTATATGAACTGGTTTTAATCAGTAATTAATGTTGTTTATCTTACATAATGAAAACGTATAAATTAATGTATGCTTGTGTACCTTGTGATGACCTTTGTAGAAACCCTGCAGGATTTTTATAACTATTCAACTAAAATTTAGTGTGAACAAGATCAGCTGCTAGAAGCTTGGTAGGATCCTGGCAACATACCTTAAAGAATGGGTGAAGGGCTCTGTGGATAAGATGGAGACCTAGATAAGCAGATTCTACTGAAAAGTGGTGGTAATATTTCAAAAATACAGGCTTTCAGCTGAAATAACATATACATTTTTCTGGGTCACTCAACATTTTCTTATGGAGCAGAACATTAGTCCATTGTGTCTTGCAAGGATATTTAATTTGTCATTTGGCTTTAAAGATAGTGACCAGACACAGCATGAGACATTGTCGGCTGCTGATGTCTGGACTACAGGATTGCAAGATTCAAATTGTGAATCAATGTATCTATCTTTTTGTTTTGATTTTTAAAGTCAAGCAGTGGTGTTTTCTAGGGCCTCTGTTAAATAGTGGTGAAGAATGACTGCTTCTGGGTGTGTTGGTTAGAGTAATGACTTTGCAGATCTTCCCGGCATCCTGCAGTTTAGGCTTCTCCTGAATATATCATGTAGTACATTTGAGCAATCTTATGTAATAACATTTGATCAACTTTTTACCCTATAATCTATTGCCTTCATTCATCAAACTCACTAGTGAATTTCTATGTGATTGTGTCTTTAGCTGGTAACTTGTGCTTTTTATCCATGACGTAGTGTTTCTTTTTGTCATTCCCTTAAGCTCTCTTTGCAGAAGTTGTGACACTTAAGAATTTAAGAAGAGAAGGAAGAGCAGAGAGAGATGGGAAGTAATGTGCATGTGTGTGGTGGAGTGATAGTAGGGATGACCTTTGCTGCTTTACAGTGAGAAACAGGCTCTACCCTACCAGGCTGAGTTAGGGCTGGTCTCTTACTTGTTCACACTGCACTGGGAAAATTTAGTGGCCAGGAGCAAGTGTTGAGGCGGTTGGCAGTGTCATGAATAGCAGAGGTCTAAGTGCATTTCCTTCCTTGGAATGTGAGCCTTTCTCCTATAGATTGGGCCATGAATACCTTATTCTTGCTTGCAGTCCTAGCTTCTACCTCTGCCAGAGGAGTGGAGCCCAGGGAATATTTTCGTAGCCTCATCTAATGACTGCAGTTGGTTTATAGTTCATTTGTTTGTTGGGTTTTTTTTAATTGTTTGTCCTTCATTTGGTTTTGTTTTGCACCCCATCCCTTCAGGAGAGATGATCAGTATCTAAAGTATGTAATAACTCCTATACTACTACCTCCACTTGACGACAGAAGTTAACGCAATGAGAGTGTGTGTTGTATGGACTGGAATGTGCAATATAATGTGCAATATACCAAATTACCGGCCTCCACCCCAGCTTGAGACAGCAATAGCTCATGTGGAACTAGAAGGTGCCAAGCCTCTGCTTCCACTCCTCCCTGCCTTCAGGAAAAGAAACAGTTTATAGCTGGGTATGGTAGATCCTCCTGCAGATTCCTGTGACCTAGGCATTGCTCTAGCTAGGGTTGCTCCCTACTAGATGGTGATCTCAGGCACCAAGAAATTAAAGTACTAGCCCATAGTACGTTCCGTTTCTTTACAACTCAAGCTTGAGAATCTTTACCAACAAGCTGTAACAAACCCAACATAATTTGTTCTTCAACTCTTGGATTTTATTTTTGTGGTTTATCTTTAGTTGCTTTGTTTTAATGAAGGTCTAACTCTCATCATCACTGAGTATCAACAGCAGAAAAGAGGATGCTTGGCTGGTTTTGGGAGGCAAGAATGCCCTCAAATTCACAAGTACAGAGGAAAGTGTGTTGAATAGTAGGTTAAATACCGAAGCATACACTCTGCTGTATCTAACTATTCCTCCAGCATATTACTGGTTTGATCCTTACTTAGTTTGCCAATCAAAACACGTTTTATGACAAGATATCTTTTTTACTTTTTCATATTCTTTTTGTGACTGGAAATTTCTGCTTCTTTGTAGATTTTTGGTCTAAAAGGCTTGAATTAATGTCTTCTCTTTAGACAGATATTGCCATTTAGAAGTGTTATCTAAAAGACATGCAATTAAATCTTGACCTCAATTAAGTCATTGCAAAGTTCTCACGGCTCAGTGTGATAAGCAGTTGTGGTTCTATGATTCTGAACTTTGCTGTGATGTATCACTTTGCCATTCAGCATTAAAACAAGGCACATCTTTTTGATAATTTTTCAGAACCTCAACACATTTTCCATTTTCATTCATCTTCTCTGCTACCCCAAAATCTAATTATAGGGGCTTTCACTGCTGCCTGTCAGTCTTGACACTTATTAGTGGAAGCAAGCAGAAAGATCTGAATTATACCAATAACCAAACTTCTCACTTCAGTCTCACAATTCCGTTTAACTACTGTTTTGTCCCCTCAAGGCTGGGGATGTGTCCTCATCTGAATGAGCTGATGAGTATCCCTGTGTAAGTATACTGCAGGCACTATGTCCTACTCAAATATACTCTCAGACCAGGTCATGCACTTTTGCTTCCTGCTCTGGGCCATTTTGGCTCTAGCTTCTGTTTGAATCCTTAGGGCTATAAACCACTAAGAAGAGAAAGCTGAGACCTTAGCAAGAGACAGTGGCAGTATGCGTAACATACTGGTAGGTTGCATTAGCCAGAGTATGGGCTAAGTGGAATCTACAGGGGTGTACATGTGTCCAAAGGAACTCAGTGGAACTGGGGCTATGGAGTATTGAACACAAGGTATTTGTATTTGGAGAAAACAATTTAGCAGGTGCTTGAAAGGGTTTTATTTCTTTTCCCATTACACCACTTCTGTGTAGTAAAGGGAGTCTTTCATTTAGAGTTTCTGTTGGGTTCTTTTCATTTTTTTCCCCCTAGAGACATAGCTGAATAAATCTAAGCAAAAGTAGCATTACAGTTACGTCTTGATCATTTTGAAACCTTAGTTTTGTTTCCCTTTTTGTTATGAACATTAGGTTGAGCAAATCAAACTATGTAATACCTCGTGGTCTGGCTGGTTTCATCCGTGCCATTAGGATTGCTTTTCTTAGCCACAGCTAACAACGGTGTAATGGCTTTTATTACATTTTATTAAGTTGAAATGCATCAATAGCACTAATGATAAACAATCATGGTATTTTAAGAGGAACAATTCCCAGTACTAACTGCACATGCCAACCTGCGGAGCTTTTGGGCAGCACTCAACTATGGAAATGGTAATACAGAATATTTGTCCCTTACAAACACGTTTGTACTGTGGGAATTAAGGGAACTGGTCTTTGGGGTCTGTAATAAGTAGTACATAAAAACAAAATTCCCATATCCCTAGATTAAAGTTCTATTTCAACTGATGGTGACTGTTGCTTAAGTGTTTGCTGCAGGCTAGTATAAATCAAGATTAACTGGCCTAGCTTGGGTTTGCTGTGGAGAGGATGAGAAAGGACCTTCTTGTTGGTGCTAGTCATGTAATGTGGCAGTGGTAACGTAGCTTCCTCCCTTCATTTCCCTCTGATTCACCTTGGGCCTGTCTCTGGTTTAGGATGATAAACTTTATGTGAAACTGGAACTAAGATGTGTAAGTTTCCTGGAATTCAACCTCCTCTTCCCTCTTTAACTCTGGGGAGGAAAAAAAAAAAAGATGCAGGCTACCTTTTGATGCCTAACTAATAGCATTATCTAACTTAATTAATGATTACTTATTTACCAAAACCAACAGTATTTTTAACAGATCTTTTCCCAAATAAATGATTAATTGCTGTCAGCAACGGACAACAGTTTCCTGCAACATCCAGTAGAGAGACAGCAATAGTGTTTTTCAGCCATAAAATAAGCAGATGGTGAGATTGAAGTGGATGTATGTGAGTGTGTAGCTTAAATGTGAATTATGATGTGACTTCTTCTTTTGGATTTCCCAGTGTTGTGTTATTTCTTACGTCAGCATCAGCTTGTTGTGCAAAACCTGCACAACTATCTTGCAGCATGGAAGAATACATCATTACCTTCTTTCAGTAACCGGGTTAAACATAGTCTATGGAAGCAAAGCAAGAGTTGCAAAGCTGCATACGGCATTGGATGACAAGAAGTTTGTATGCTGTGTTAAAGGGCACTAAATTGTAGAAGGGAAGATGGGGAGGGTTAATAGACCTCAGTCTTGATCAAATTTCAGTGATGGTATTTATTTTACAATACCTACTTCCTAGAAATGCTCAGTGGACCTTGGATCAGACCTGATTAGTTTGTTCCCAGTTCTTCAATCAGCTCGAATGAGATGGATCTTTGCACTTTGCACAGTGCTGTTTGAAATCACTGGAGTATTCAGCACATGGACAAATAGATTCCCTCACAGAGGCCGCGATCATTGTTGTGTTGGACCTTTTACTTTCTTTTTCAACTAGAAAAAGCACTACTTCTCTGAAATATCAATATTAATTTTAGCTTGTAATGATACAGAATCCAACAGATCTAAGAAGAAAAAAGTTGCCTGAATACCTCTTTAGTTTTATAACAAGCTATTCACTAGGGATTTAAGTGCAAGAATCATCTTAATAACAGCGATAAGTATCATATTTATTTAGTTCTGTTGTATTTGCAGTTTGTTCTGCAAACATTGACTGGATGTTGATAAGAGTTTACCAAAGCCCAAGTCAGTCAGTCACTCTGGTAAATGTTGACTTGAAATGAACTTGAACAGGTTTAAAGAAAACAGGAGCTTCATCTGATGACTGGCCTCACAGCGTGTGATCTTTATGATCAGGACCATGCAGCGTAGTGCTTAATTTGCCGATACACATGGAGAAAAATATTAGAGATTAATTCAGTGCAGTCAAGTCCTTTTTCTTTCACTATATTTTGTTTAAAATGACAAATTACAAAACAGTGTGATAGCTAGAAAATGTTAGGAGTCTGGACTGCCTAAGGGTTGGTTGGCTTCATCTTTGTGTTTGTACCATCTTCCGTATGCAAATTTTATGGATTTATAAAAATCTTGCAAAGAGCAAGCTTATATATAATTGGGAAATCATTATTGCCTGAAGTAATATATGATTCCATAGATGTAATTGAACTAAATCCACTTGTCATGTGTAAAAGATTTCATAATCAAGCTAACACAAAAGTTATAGATTCAATAAGTAGTTGGAGTAATTGTAGAGCTCCCGTCCTTAAAAAAAAAAAAAAAAAAAAAAAAACACAACACCAAACAAGACCCAGGCAAACCAAAGCCAAGAGCAAACCCTCAGCTCAGACTTACCTTGATGACAGGAGTGTCAGTGAGTAAAAAACACCCATGTAACTGAGATGAGAACTGAACTTTGTTGTGCTCTACTTAAGCCACCCATTGATTGATGCACAGAGTACGGTAGAAACACATCACTTGCGGTAACGAATGAAAGGATTTTTCACTGATCATCTGGCTGCAGTGTGGTGTATCTGTTATCCGTCTTTAATAAGTGGTCTCTGTTGAAGTCTTTGGTTTAGTTTTAACGAGAAATTAAACACCTCAAAGCATCTGAATTATTCAGCTTATTGTTCAGCTTATTATTCAGCATTGGTATGGGAAAATCTAGTATGATATGAAATGGCATTGTAATAGCAGGAACAACAGTGCTTTTCCTGTTGGGAGATATTGAGGGTATTGGGTTTAAAACTGAACTTTTTTAATTTTTTTTTTTCTCCCGAGAGCTAATCTCTCCATTTCTGAAGGCAGTGATGATTTGGAGAACTGTGAAATCCATTACAAGCAATCTTACTATGTCTGCATATGTGTTACAGAAAATGTGGCTGCAACAACAGGGCTTATACTCCTGGTATGCTAGACCAAAATCAACATTAGAAAGATGATGTATATATTTTATGTAAAATGGAGATGGAAATTTGAAGTTTTGTTGTAAAGACTAACAAGTATTGTTGTAAAGGCTAACAAGTGCTGCCGAAGTGGAAAATTTGTGTATAGCTGGTGGAAGAAAGGGAGAGATGGTTACACCTGCCTTGTCTTCTGCTAGTCTTGCTTAAGTGGCAAATGGTTTGAAAGTGATAAGTATTCTGATTTTCACCTTCCTTACAAACGGTGAAGGTAATGAACAAAGATGAGAGTGTGCTGTTCTTATCCAGCTCCACACTTACTTGATTTGGTCTTGCTGCACTGTAGAAAGATTAAGTACATTCAGACATGAATCTAACAAAATTCTTCTGGGAAATCAGGGTCGCCTTGACTGGAGCAACATATGGCTTGATCCACCTCTGTAGCTTATACTCAGAGTCTCTTTAGATTTTTTTGTGGTGGAAGTAGTATCGGTACTGATTATCACTTTTGCTTTTGTGCTACAAAGGAAATAAATGTGTCTAAAAATAGTTAAAACCAAATCCTTGACAAATGATAAATAACAGAGTACTTATAAATTTTATAGCATAATTTCCACCTGAAAAAAGTTTACAGGCTATCACTTTATATGTGTCTATACCCAGCAAATCTATTTTGACACTGCCTTGGCCTCAGTAAACCACTGGAAAAAACATGGTAAATAGCAATCAAATGGGACAAAAATACATTCCCATACAGAGTGCCTAACTATGTTGGCCAATTAAATTCAGAAACAGTAATCCAACAGATGAGCTCAATCTGAAGTGCAGAGCAAGGAGAGTACAGTACACATGTTCCTGAGATTTCTCACTGTATATAGATCCATTTTGCTGCAGGACTTGCTAGATGGAGTGATGGGACCATAGCCAGAGCCAGCATTAGATGTGAGTGGTCTTCTATCTTCCCCAAGAGCACATTTAATAGTTCATACTTGTACTGATTTAGCATATCTATGTCTTCCATGTCACACAGACTCCTTGGCTCTGGTTCAGCTTGCTCTGAGCTGTGTGTCTAATTTTTAATTTCAAGCATCATACTAGAGTGGAATGTGAGGGGATGTTTGCTCGCTGGAGCTAGAATTTGTTCTTCCGTCCCTGTCTAAGTAAAATTCCATAGTGCAAAATTACAAATGCAATACTACCTAGTTATAAAATCATTATTTAAGCTCATTTAGGCTTATAAAAATTTTGGAATGAAATATTAACTCAAAGAACTATCAAACAATCCCATTTGCATAATATTTAATGATTCCTGATATAAAATCAACCCAAACAACAGCAACAAAAAACAACAAACAAATTTTGAGTGGAACAACATGACACTGCTACTTCAATACTACTTTTATTTACTCAGAACCAATATCTTCTGTTTGTTTAGTCTCTTACCCTAGCAATAACTTTAGTTTCCTTGGCTTGTTCAGTTGTGTGTTTATATAGTCTGTTTGTCTAAAACCAAGAAATCTTCTTTGCCACCTTCTCACAGGAAAAAAAATGGCCCTAAGACAACTCAAGGTGTTAACTTGGCATCTTGCGGTCTTGCTAGAATTAACGCCATCTGAGGTCTGATATCAACTCAAGGTAGCAGAGAGGGGAAAGGAGGCATGTATTTATCATGAACCTGAAATATTTGGTCACACTTGTGAAATATTTTCTGAGGCCTTTAGTTATTTAATGGGGGGGGGGGAAACTTGGAGCATAGAATACAAGAGAAAATGAGCAAAAGTTACAACTCTGTATGCTAGAACTGCAGGAACTGGTGAAGGTGACTTGTGTGCAGCTGACTGGTCTTGGCAAGGGTTACTGTGTGTGGGATCTGAAGGGGAGAGGCAAAGGAAGGGAGCTACTTGGGGAGCTGAACCCTGTGCCAGAGCAGTTAAAGGCTTTTTACTTGAATACAGGAATGTAACAGGTTTTTAAGTCAATGCCACAATTTACTTTCATTTTAACAGCTCCTTCATGTTACCCTAAAGTGTCCTTAAGATACAAATAAAAGCATTTTTGACTGAAAGGTCAAACAGTTGGATAATATTTACTTCTCGGAGAAAAATCAGAAAAGCAAAGTGGTATGGGTTTTGCACTTTGTGTGTGATGAACTAGCTGCAAGTCTTCAAAAGCAATTCATGTATCTAAGACTACTAAAAGCAGAGCTTTTTAAAACATGTGGTCGGTCTACTGTTAGATGAGTAAGAGAGGACGTAAGAACAGCTTGTCACTGAAGACTGAGAGACTTTAACAAGCATGTTTCTGCTGTTCCTCCTGAGGTACAGCCAGTAGAGATGGAGTGACTGAAACTGCCCATTACATTTATAAATTTATTCAGAGAATGGAGGTGATTTATGCCTCTCATGTAGAGGATATAATGGAAACTACTGCTACAGAATATTTTGGAAGGTTTAACTGCTATTATGAGAATGAAATATTTCATGGTCTGAAGACAGCAATGCAAAAATCCTCCATACCAGGGTATCTGACACTCTGTAAAGCAGCTCAGAATTGGAGGTTAAAATTTAATTATTTTTCTGTGTTTAAAAGGGCCTACAACTTCCTCCCTTTTGTTTATTTTTTTCCTTACTTTTTTCCCCTTCTTCACTTATTTCAGCCTATAGCAAACATAGTTGTTAATTTCTTCTTGATGGTGCTTTAAAATGTTATTTTTCCAAATCAGTGCTAACCACTTAAGCCACTTGAGATATTTTTTGGATTTACATTCCCTGAGTGTATGCCCTGTTTCATGTTATGCATCTGTGCTCTTCATGTGCTCCCATCTTTGTAGTTCCTTATGGCCATTTTGTCTGCTTTCATGTTTTGTCATGCCGGGGGTTTTTTTTAAATAAAATTTTATACAATTTCCCAAGAAGCAAGTTGTTTTTTCTGAGAGGCTGGAAAGAGCAGGTTTTTTCTGCTCTGTAGAATTTCTGAGCTTTCTCAGGCTGTTCTGTTCTCTTTGCTCTCTGTATGACAGGCCTTTATGCTTTTTAAAGGCAATTTTGGTTTTAGTGTCGTCATCATGAGTGTATCCTCCTAACCCTTTTCTCTCTGACCATATGGCATCTGTGACTTCAGTTTGTTTTAAGTAAAGCAAGCAGGAAGAACTGATTGAATCTGGTCAAGACAAACGAGAAGCTTTTTACTTCCTAATCTTTGACACAGACAGAGGTTCAAAAAGCATTCCAAAACTTGTGCTGCTTCCGAGCTCCAGAAACACATCTTTTAGCTGTTTCATTGTTTACAGCTCTGAAGCTGGATTTCATTATGGTTATCCGTGTCTCTGTGACTCATGGACTACTTGAATGTGCAGTGTGTTCCCTCCTAGCAGCTATGCTTGCAGGCAGTCCTAGTAAAGTTGGGATGCAAATATGTGCCACTGAACAATAGAAAAGAAGAATGACATTGGCCAATCACTTCTTGAAGTGTATCCAGAAACAAGAAATGTTATGTTTATGTTATGTTATCCTTGTCAAAAGTGTCTTAAGAAGTTTATGACTAAAACCTGATGTGAATCCTGCAGCCCAGTACAGCAATCAAATCCAGACTGTGTGAATTAAGAATCTTCTAGATAGTGCAGCTCCCTTGCAGTAACCTACATGCTGTTTGGCGTAACTTTTCAAAGCAATTGAATGTGACAGATGTGTGTGTTTATTACTGTGTAATATTCCCACCTCAGTAATAAGGTGTTTTTCCTTTTTCTGTTTTTTTTTTGGAGGTGAGTTGGAGACACACATCAGTTAATTACCTAATATTACCACCATTAATATCTGTATCTACCAGTAAATAAGCACATTAAAATGTATTTTTACAAGGATCATTAGTGGCATTCAGTATTTCTGAAAGGCTGAAAAGGCATAGTTATGGGGGGTGTTCAGTCAAAAAAATATGTAAACTTAAGAAAAATTGTCTAAAAGTTCAATTGCTTCAATTAATCTTTTGCCCTTTTTTTGCATTTATAATAGTAAAATAGCAAGCAATAGATAATGAAAGCTCATGAAGCTCAGAATACGAGAAATTGTTTCCAGAAATCAGAATTAAACCAAAAAAATTGAAATTAAAAAAACAGTTGCAAAACTTCTAAGCTTTAGTATTAACAGTTATTGACCAAATTAAAAAAAATTTCTACTCCTTAGTTGTTTTCTCCTTGTTGACTGCAGTATATATGCTTTGGTACTTTTTACTGGAAGGGATTATTTGAAGGATAGGACTGGATGGCAGCAGGTTTCTTGAGCTCCATGAGGAGTGTATTGCATTGTGCATGTTTCCTAGGGCTTGGTTTGTCCATGTGAAGGCCAGGAAATGAGGAGCAGGGGTGGATCTTGGCTACTGGCTCATTCAGCGAAATGCTAAACCACAGCTTCCTAAGCTTTAAGGCAGTCACTCTGACAAAGAATGCTTTGTACGCCTGCTTCCTCATGTGCTATCCCTTTCTGTGATATAAATTGCCTAATTCATTACTTGCCTAACATAATTTCTGCAGTGCTTCATTTTGATGCGTCAGATTTGAGAATATTATTCTGAATTCTACAGTGTGAATAGAATTAAGGGATAGCAAAAGTAATTATAATTAATATTTTCAATCTGGGAATAATATATAAACAAAGCTTCACTTTTGCTGTTGGGATATAAAGATTTAAAGGTAGCTTTAACTATAGCCTAAAAATTGTCCTTTGTCTGCCTAAGGATTTTGGAGCAAAATCTGCTTATAATAAGTTCAAGTGCATGCTCACAGTTGCTTGCATGAGATATAAAAGAAAATAACAAAACCAAGTCCTACTGATGCTGGTAACACTTTAAAGAGCTCAAGCTGTCTCCATAGTCATTGCTGTATACATCTGTCAGATTTAACCTAGTAATAAAAATAGAGAGAAAAACACGCAGACTTGGAAACACTTATGCAGGATGTGTCCTTTTTGTCAAGAAATTCAGCAGTTTTGTTTAGTTTTGCTCAAAGACAGTATGATGGCATTATTTGGCTGCTTGGGTTTTTAAATTCTCAGCTGAAATTTATCTGCAATAACAACTTCTGTTTTCTTCCTAGAATGGAAGTTGGGATTTAATGTTGTTGATGGTACAGTCATCTCTGAAGACTCATTGTCTAGGAAACAGTGGACTAGCTTTACACTAGTGAAAGCAATATGTTTTCCAGTCTGAGTATTGCAATTTGAAAATTTTCTTTTTTTTTTTCTTCCCCAGCACAAAGGATCTTCTAGCACATCTTCTTAAGGTGTAGTTAGCTTTTCAATACTTTTTATCTGCTTCTATTCCTCAAGAACCCTTAAAATTGCTTGCACAAGCCATTCTGCTCAGTGTAGGTATCGTAATTGTTGAACTGAGCTGTGGAAATGGGTCTGAGTCAGTACAGCGAGGGCTGGAGGAGTTCTGAAGAGCTCTGCTGAGGCCTCTGTAGGGGTTACAGGCAAGAAAGGAGCAGATGTGTTGGATGTGCACAGTGAATGATGAGAGGCAACAATCCTGTATTGCCATAAGGGGTGATGTCGTCACACAGAAAGCAAAATTTCCTTGCTCTGGAGTGTTTTTGTGGGGGTGTAGGCTGTCTGGAGGGGGCCTGTCAGGTCTCCATCCTTGGCTGCTTCTGAGTTGGGGTCAAGCACTCCTGTAGATCTGTAGGGCGGTTGTGGAAGAAGAAGAAAGTGTTTTTGGCTGCAGGGGAGGGAGGAGAGAAGACAGAAGCTGCGAAAACTGATATATAAAAAGCATGCAAAAAGGAGTTATGAGTACAGAAACAAACACGATTAGTTGTTGGTGTCTTGGCCAGGAGGGTCTTTCTTAAAGGGGAGCGACAGGAAAGCTGTGGTAGGGCTCATCAGGGAGTGTAGTAACGGGATGAGGGGCAATGGCTTTAAGATGAAAGAGGGGAAATTTTAGATTAGAAGTTAGGAAGACATTTTTTACACTGAGGGTGGTGAGGCACTGGCACAAGTTGCCCAGGGAAGTCATTGATGCCCGTCTCTGGAGTTGTTCAGGGTCAGATTGGATGCAGCTTTGAGTAACCTGATGTGGTGGAAACTGTCCCTGCACATGGTAGGGGGCTTGGAGCTGGATGGGCTTTAAGGTCCCTTGTGACCCAAACCATTCTATGGTGGTGCTGAGGGGCCCTTGTGACCCAACTTTCACCACAGCAGCTGCAAAGTGGACTAGAACAGTGTCTTGCTAAGTGGTTGGGTGGTGTGTGCCCCAGATGGGAGCAGGGAGAGGGCAGCCCCAGCTTTGTGCCCTCTGCGGAGCTTGAGGGGGACAGCTTGGAGGGGGTGCTCTGCTCCCCACTGCTGAGCATGTCTGTGTGTCTTTGTGTGAGTTATGTGTGTTTGTGCAAGTGTGAGCGTGTGTGACGTGTGTGTGTGTGCACGCAAGTGTGAGTGGGTCTGTCTTGTGAGTGTGCATGAGGGCCTTGTGAGAGTGTCTTGTGTGTGAGTGTGAGTCTGTGTGTGCATGTCCTGTGTATGAGAGTGTCTTGTGTGCCTGTGTCCATCAAATGTGCATGCCTTGTGTGTTTGAGAGTGTGTGTAGGAGTGTCTTGTGTGACGTTCTTGTGAGTTTGAGAGTGTGTGTCAGTGTGTGTATGAATATGCCTGTGCAAGTGTCAATGTGTCTTGTGTGGGTATGAGTGTTTTGTGTGTGTATCTGTCATGCAAGTCGTCTCGTGTGACGAGTGCAAAGGTGTGTCTCATATATGAGTGTCTTGCGTGTCTTTGCTTGTGAGTGTGCGTATGAGTGCCTGTGTGTGTCAGCATGTCTTGTGTATGACAGTGAGATTGCGTGTCACGTGTGAGAATGCCTTGTGAGTGTGTGTATGAGAGTGTCTGTTTTGTGTGTTATGTCTGTGAGTGTTGAGAGTGTGTGCATCTGTCTTGTGAGTGCACGTGTCAGTGTGTGCCAGAGTCCGTGTGAGAGTCTGTGTAAGAGCATGTCTCTTGTGTGTGAGTGTGATCATGTGTGTCTTTGTGTGTTGTGTATGTATTAGTGTTTTGTGTTTGAGTGTGTGTGTCTTGTTTGAGGTCTTGTGAGCATGTGCACGAGTGTCTGTTTTGTGTGTCTCCTCTGAGTGTTGAGTGTGTCTGTTTTGTGTTGTGAGTGCCTGTCTTGTGTATGTCATCATGTGTGTGTGTCTGTGAGAGTGACTGTGTGTGTATGAGTGTCAGTGAGAGCATGTCTTGTGTGCGTATGAGTGTGAGCATGTGTCTGCGTGTTGTGTGTGTACTTTGTGTGTGCATCTGTCTTCAGTGTGCACATCTGTTTTGTGTGAGTGTATCTGTGAAAGCCTGAGTGTCTCATGTGTCGTTGAGTGACTGTGCTTTGTGCATATCTTGTGTTTGAGTGTGAATGCGCATCTGTCTTGTGTGCATGTATCTGTCTTGAGTGTGTTTTGTGTGTGAGGGTCTCATGTCCTCATTACTCTCTACAACTACTTGAAGGGAGGTTGTGGAGAGGAGGGAGCTGGCCTCTTCTCCCAAGTGACAGGGGACAGGACAAGAGGGAATGGCCTCAAGATCCGCCAGGGGAGATTTAGGCTGGAGATTAGGAGGAGGTTTTTCACAGAAAGGGTCATTGGGCATTGGAACAGGCTGCCCAGGGAGGTGGTTGAGTCACCTTCCCTGGAGGTGTTTAAGGCACGGGTGGATGAGGTCTTGAGGGACTTGGTTTAGCGTTTGATAGGAATGGTTGGACTAGAAGATCCGATAGGTTCCTTCCAACCTGGTTGTTCTATGATTCTATGTGTGTGCGTGAGTGTGAGAGCATGTCTCATGTATGTGACTGAGTGTGAGAGCATGTCTTGTGTGTGAGTACATCTTGTGTATGTGAGTGCAAGAGGATGTTGTGTAGGTGTGTGCATGTCTCGTGTGTATGTGTGAGAGCATGTCTTGCGTGTGTGAGAGCACATCTTGTGTCACAAGAGGATATAGTGTGAGTGCAAGAGGATATCTCATGTGTGTGTGAGCGCATGTCTCGTGTGTGAGTGAGTGCAAGAGGATGTCTCCTGTGCGTATGAGTGTGAGAGCATGTCTTGTGTGTGAGATCATCTCGTGCGTGCGTATGAGTGAGTGTGAGAGCACGTCTCTCGCGTGTGTGTGAGACCATGTGCCTTTGTGTGTGCATGTATCTGTCGTGTGTCACTGTGCACGTGGCCTCTCCCTCCCTCTCCCTCCCCCCCTCTCCCTCCCCCCTCTCTCCCTCCCCCCTCCCTTCCCTCTCTCCCTCCCCTCCTCCCTCCCCCCTCCCCCTCTCTCTCCCTCCCCCCTTCTCTCTCCCTCCCCCTCTCTCCCTCTCTCCCCCTCCCCCTCTGTCCCTCTCCCCCTCTCTCTCCTTCCCTCTCTCCTCCTCCCCCTCTCTCCCCCTCTGTCCCTCTCCCTCTCCCTCCTTCCCTCTCTCCTCCCTCCCTCCCCCCTCCTCCCCCTCCCCCCTCCTCCCCTCTCCTCCCCTCCCCCTCTCTCTTCCCTCTCCCTCTCCCTCTCTCCTCCCTCCCCCCTCCCCCCTCTCTCCTCCCCCTCTTTTCCCCCTCTCTCCCCCCTCCCCCTCTCTCCCCCCCTCCCCCTCTCTCCCCCCTCCCCCTCTCTCCCCCCTCCCCCTCTCTCCCCCCTCCCCCTCTCTCTCCCCCTCCCCCTTTCTCTCCCCCTCCCCCTCTCTCCACCTCCCCTCTCTCCACCTCCCCCTCCCTCTCCCTCTCTCTCTCTCTCCCTCTCCCTC
>JAUMJK010002399.1:0-23941 GCA_033558105.1 Coccyzus lansbergi
CCCCCCCCCCCTACCCGGGGCTGCTGGGCGCGCGCGATCCCCGGCGGGGAATATGGAGGGGGAGGGGGGGGGGGGGCGGCTCGAGGGGGAGCGGGCAGGGAGCGCCCATCGGCCGCTCCTCCTCCCGCTCTGACCTGGATTTCATCAAACGCAGCCCCTGCCGCCCAGAGAGCGCTGCGACCCGGCCCCGGGAGAGCGCTGGGGCTGGGGGGGTTATTTTATTAAATACAGCGCCCCCACAGCCTCGCAGAGGGGTGTTTATTTCATTCAACGCAGCCTCTGCCTCCCAGAGAAGGCTCTGTCCCAGCCTGACGCTTGAGGGGCTCTTGATTTTATCAAACGCGGCCCCTGCCGCGCAGAGAAAGCTGTGTCCCAAGCAACGGGGAGCACTGGGGCTGGGGAGGGGGGGCTTTAATTCATTAAATAGAGCCCTCCTGCCTCCCAGAGAAAGCTGGTCCAGCCCGGGGCAGGAGAGCACTGGGGCTGGGAAGGATCTTTATTTTTCTATAAGGCCATTAGGAAGCAAACAGGCGCTGGACACTCAGCATCCCTGTAGGGCCTTAAAACACAGGCAGATGAGGAGCTCAGAGCTGCATCAGAAGCACAGAATCATAAAATCGCTTGATGGGGAAAATAACTTTTATTATAGAATCATAGAATAGAATCATAGAACAACCAGGTTGGAAGAGACCCATCGGATCATCGAGTCAAACCATCAAGCCCAACCATACCCGTCCACTACTGAATCACCTCCTTAAGTGCTCTGTCTACCTGTCTTTTAAATGCCTCCAGCGACAGCGGCTCAACCACCTCCCTGGCACCCAAGAACCCTTTCAGTGGGAGCAGCAGGCAAGGGAGGGGATTCCACCCCTCTACTCTTCTCTCATGAGACCCCCACCTGCAGTCCTGTGTCCAGGTCTGGAATCCCCAACATAAGAAGGACATGGAACTGCTGGAACAGGCCCAAAGGAGACCACAAAGATGATGCCATAGCTAGGTAGCAGCTCCGTGCGAGGACAGGCTGAGAGAGTTGGGGTTGTTCAGCCTGGAGAAGGCTCCAGGGAGACCTTAGAGCAGCTTCCAGTGCTGAAAGGGGCTCCAGGAAAGCTGGACGGGGGCTTTTTACAAGGACACATGGTGACAGGACAAAGGGGGATGACTTTAAATTGGAGGGGGAAATTTTTAGATTAGATTTTGGGAAGAAATTCTTCCCTGTGAGGGTTGGGAGGCCCTGGTCCAGGCTGCCCAGAGAAGCTGAGGCTGCCCCATCCCTGGAGGTGTCCAAGGCCAGGCTGGGTGGAGTCTTGAGCAGCCTGGTCCAGTGGAAGGTGTCCTGGGGGTTGGAATTAAGTGATCTTTAAGATCCCTTCCAAACCATTTTATGATTCTGTTCTGTGGTGGCTCACTAGTGGACACGTACAGTTGGACTCCATGATCTCAAAGTTCTTTTCCAACCAAATTACTCTGATTCTATGGTGCCAAGCTCATACAACAACGATGGAGATGGTCAAGAAAGAAAAACATCCCAAACCAGCACCAGCAGCCCAACCCCGCAGAGCCTGGCCTGCCCTCCACTGCGAACCATTTCTATTCCTCACCTACAGCCAAATTATAGCGAGTTATTTTTGTCATCCAGTGCCATCCCGCTCTCCCCACTGTACATCCCACAGAAAAACACTCCCAGCTTCTCCTAGGACTGTGGCAAGGTTGCTGGCAGCCCAACCAGCTTGGAGGCACCAAACCCCTCTCAAATATTTATTCAGCCCCAAAAGACACATGCACCAAAGCCTCTCTGCTTACATCCCAAAGGGAACTAAGCTATCCAGTGCATTGTGCTTGCATAAAGAGCAACTGTCTTGCCTCTTCAGACAGCTTCGTCCTCACAGAATCACTAAGCCCTCTAAACTCATCCAGCCCAACTATCAGCCCAACCCCAACGTGCCTGCTAAACCATGTCCTTAAGTGCCACATCTACACAGGTTTTGAACCCCTCCAGGGATGGAGACTCCACCACTGCCCTGGGCAGTCTCTGCCAGTGCTTCACCACTCTACCAGCAAAGGTATTTTTCCTAATATCCAATCTAAGCCTCCCCTGGCGCAACTTGAGGCCATTTCCTCTCGTTCCATCACTAGTTACCTGGGAGAAGAGATCACTACCCACTACCCAGAAAGCAGTGAGGTCTCCCTTCACCTGCCTTTCTTCAAACTAAATAATTCTAGTTCCCTCAGCTGCTCCTCATAAGATTTGTGCTCCAGAATCTTCACCAGCTGCATTGCCCTCCTCTGGACATGCTGTGAGAAGATTTATTCTGAAGCCCTCAGTAGTACTGACCCATTGAGGACCACTCACACATTAAGGATGCTAAATGTGCTAAATGAGAGCCAAAAAAATCCAGTCTCTAGAAAAATTAACACACTTCTTGCAGCTATTCACCCCATCTCCTCTATACGGCTATGACACTCAGCTCCCATAAAACACGCAGAACAGGGGAAGCTCCTCCTTTGTCTTGGTGTTGAGATTGATTGCAAAAAGCTCCTTAATGTGAGGGAAGAGAGATATTTTCACCTTAAATCTAGACTGTCTGGTGGTTTCCTTGGACTCAGATGAGCATATTTGATTTAAAGACACAGGCTGAGAAAGGTCTGGAGGCTGCTCTTGACACCAGGCACGAGCAGTTCCCCTGAAACAGGCCCTGAAGCTTCCATTCCACTCCCCATGGCATTAAATTAACACATTTTAATAGCCTGGGCTGTTGAAGAGAGGAGGGCTCAGATGTTTGATGCTAACCTACCACAATAACCACTGCCTTTGCTACTGCTCACCCATGGG
Source organism: Coccyzus lansbergi (assembly GCA_033558105.1). Taxonomy (NCBI): domain Eukaryota; kingdom Metazoa; phylum Chordata; class Aves; order Cuculiformes; family Coccyzidae; genus Coccyzus; species Coccyzus lansbergi. The sequence goes on from JAUMJK010002399.1 coordinate 2,831, forward strand.
TGGGCTGAGAACAGGCTGCATCAGAAGAGAAACACAAGTTCAAAGGGCTTTAAGGAGAAAAACACTGAGCAAAGAAGCCCCAGTTTTTGGATGCAAGGGGTTGGCAACAGCTTCTTGCAATTAAGGAAAACAAGCAAGCACAACTACAGTGCTTCATCACAACACACACACGCTGACCAACAGCAGATTGCAGATTATATGGAGAAAAGACCAGGGCAACAAAATCTTCACATCAAGACGGTGATTTAACACCACGCAGCACGTCATCCACCATGCTCAGATCACCAGATGATCCCCAACCTCCATCTGCCAGCATCTGAGGGCACAGAGCAGCAGCTCCTGTATTTCGAGCCATTATTTCCCAGGTGAAGCCTTTCTCCACAGGGTGCACTACTGCAAGCTGCTGATCACACTGTGCAGGAGGGCAAAGGATGCTGTTACCTCTTCAGATCCCAAACAAACAGCTCAGAGTTTGAATGGCAGGAGAAACCTGAGAGCAGTAGAATCCTTCAACGTGAAAAGAGACACAGGGACCATGAGAGTGCCTTGAAAATGTTCTTCTAGGGCAGGGGGATTTGAGCTTAGGCCAAAGCAAGCCTTTTATAGGGAGAAGAAAGGAATAAGGGGGGGGGGGGGAAAGCCCTAAACCCAACACTCTTCTGCATATGGAAATACCACCATCAACACCACACCTCTGCTATAAATCACTGCCTTAGCTTCTAACCTCCTCCTTCCTGCACAGCCCCAAACTGACCTCTGAAATCCCATAGGGAGTAATGGAAATTTCCTGAATACTTCACTGTAAGAACAGTTCGCCCCTTGCCAAGCCCCGATTGCAAATATTTAAAGAACTCTCCCAGTTATAGCTGGTTTAAGTTGCTTTACAGAAGTCCATTAGAGATGGAGAATTATTTTAATAAGTCAGGATTTCTTGGTATTTGGCTGCTGGGTATAGGAATAAGGAGAGGAATTATATTCATTTTAGGCATGTGCTTGTGGTCTCTAAGGCAGAAGCTGTTCCTTGCAAGCTGAAAGGACACTTGGTGGGTGCGCAGATCCTCATGAGCTCGGTTAGTGCAAATCAACTGGGTCATCTCGGAGAACGGTGCCAAACCCTACCCTCTGCCTGTTAAATGTGCATGCAGCTAGCAAGTGGCTCAGAAATACACGCTCTAGCGTCTTAAGAGCATGTAGACAGTGGATTAAATCCAGCTCAAGTCAGTTCTCCATTAAAAGAAAATCCTTTGTAAGGTGATCCGGTGCTCTGCAGGCGCAGGATTCAGTACTGGTAGAACTGGTTGTAAAACAGGGCTCCCAATTCACACCAGCGCCGGTGGACACTGTGCCCAGAGCACTGCTGGCACAAACAATAAACCACACCGAGCACTCCTCACCCCGAGGAGCTTCTCTACATGAGGAATTCCCAATCTAAACAAAGGAATCATGCACCACACTGGTACCAGTCCTCCCTCCCCTAAAGCAAGCAGGATTTAAGGTGAAGAGAAATTACCTACGATTGTGCCAAATCCTAGGATAACAAAAAAATTAAGCTGGTCAACTGAATCATTTATCCACTGCTGCTCCAAATACGCTGGTTGTGTCTGCATTATGCACACATTTCTCCACACACAAAAGGGTTTAGGTGCCACACGGGCACACTTTGCTAGTGAGTGGCAGTCACCAGAGTGGCTGTAGCCATCTCACAGGAGCAAACAGGGTGGGAGGAGAGCAGGTGGCTCAGTTTTGCCAGCTACTGGCCCTCTGCCCTTGGCTCCTCTTCCAAGATTTACTGTCACCATCAGCAGTGCTGCTTTGGCTGAGAGCAGAAGGCCAGGATGAGGTGTATAGGAAACCTGCCTTCAATTTCACAAGCTTCGTTTTACAGTAAAACACTGATCTAGAGCAAAGATATGTCAGGTAAATGATTTACCTAGAAGGACAGGGCGCTTCAGCCAATGCTGTGTTTCTCCAGCGTTCACCCCTCAATCTCACACACAAAGTGGCAGGTACAGCAGATCTCACTGCCAGGAAAAGCCGGTGACAGGCTGAACTGCAAACTCAAGACTTTTTCAACAAGAACACGTTGCACTGCTTCACTACAACAAATCTGTTCACAGTGAATGCAACCTGGAACATCTACACTCACCTGGCTCTGCATCAAGTATTTCAGCAAAGATTAAATCTAGTCCAGCCCATGTAACACTCTCCAAAACCAACAATCGATTAATTGTTGAGTGAGTTATTAAAGGGCCAGGCAGCACCCTCTGTAATTGAAGGGACTTAAGTGAATTTGCTGTTGCAATCCCACTTGGCATCATGGCAGGGAGCCTCAAGTTTTGCTAAATCATAGAATCATAGAATCACCAGGTTGGAAAAGACCCACCAGATCATCGAGTCCAACCACTCCTATCAATCACTAACCCATGTCCCTCAGCACCTCATCCACCTGTCCCTTAAGCTCCTCCAGAGAAGGTGACTCAACCACCTCCCTGGGCAGCCTCTGACACTGCCCAATGACCCTTTCTGTGAAAATTTTTTTCCTAATGTTCAGCCTGAACCTCCCCTGGCAGAGCTTGAGGCCATTCCTTTTCTCTGTGGTTCCCTACTGGAGTGTTTTCCCTTGTTGGCTGCTTTAATAGAATGAGTTGTGCCCTTTAAGGGCCATTGTTGCAAAAATAAAACCACATGTTCTTTCTCATGGGCAGAAAAATACAGTTTTCGAGCCACTACATCTTTTTTGGTACTGGGGTGGGTGATGTGGATGCCTTTTGGGGACCCAGAGAAGGCAGAGGGGAGGGCTGGGTAACTAAGCCTGTACACCTAGGAATTCCCATCCCACTTAAAATATGGGTAATTTATGCAAAAAGCTCCCACCGTGGGTTTCATCAGTTTGTGCAAAGTTGATGTTCACTTGAGTAAGCGTCTTGCAGCACAGCGGACTAGCTCCAAGAAGAAGGAGGAATAAAACAGACGAAGAGGAGCATCAGGGCTCTCCAGGCTGTGTGCCAGTGCAGGGAAGAACAGCTCCCTGGAAAGGCAGCTTTGTTCCAGGGCTTAGGGATGGTGCATAAAGCACATTTCTGCCAAGATGCACCATTTAAGGATTAAAGGAGGTCAGCTCCAGATTGCAGACATTCATACGAGGAATGTTTCTACATTAAGAAACACTTTTCCCCTTAAGTATACATAGGAAGTATTAAACATACAAATGTGGTGCACTTCAAAAAAACAGAATCATCAAATGGTTTGGCTTGGAAGGGACCTCAAAGCCCATCCAGTTGCAATACCCCTGTCATGGGCAGGGACACCTCCCATTGGATCAGGGGCTCCAAGCCCCATCCAACCTGCCCTTGAACCCCTCCAGGGATGGGGCAGCCACCACTGCTCTGGGCAACCTGGGCCAGGGCCTCCCCATCCATTCAGGGAAGAATTTCTTCCTGAAATCTAATCTAGATCTTCCTTCTTTGGTTTAAAGCCATTAACCTCACTGTGGCACTACATGCTGTTGTAAAAAGTCCCTCCCCAGCTCTCCTGGAGCCTGCTTCAGTACTGGAAGCTGCTCTAAGGTCTCCTTGGAGCCTTCTCTTCTCCTGGCTGAAGGACTCCAACTCTCTCAGCCTGTCCTCAATATGGGAAGTGCTCCAGCGCTCACAGCATCTTTGAGGCCTCCTCTGGACCTGTTCCAACAGTTCCATGTCCTCCTTATGTTGGGGAGTCCAGAACTGGGCGCAGGGCTCCAGATGGGTCTCACCAGAGTGGAGCAGAGGGGCAGAATCCCCTCCCTCGTCTGCTGATCCCACTGCTTGGGATACAGCCCAGGACAAGTTTGGCTTTCTGAGCTGCAAGCACACAGTGCTGGCTCATGTTGAGCTTCTCATCAACCAATGCTGCTTGTTCCTGGAGAACAGACTACAGGTGATGCTGTGCACACAAGTCACACAGGCTTGGGAAGAGGCAGAATCAGTGTGGCATGAACCTGAAGCTCCAAAAAGAACCCAAGAAATGGACCAAACCCTGGAAAAAGCTGTCATGTGAGAGACAGCCAGCCCAATGGCACATTGACCTCCATCAAGTCACAGAGTCACAAAACAATTTGGGTTGGAAGGGACCTTAAAGATCATCCAGTTCCAAACCCCCTGCCACGGGTCGCGAGCTCTCCCTCATTTCAAGCATTTACCCATTTTTCATTTCCTAGCAGTCTTAGTGAAGAAGACAACTAAAAACAAGAGGAGTGTGTTCACACAGTACTTGACTCCCTGTGCCTCGTTAATATATTCCAGGAGATGCTGCTGGAAACCTCTGTGTGTGGGCAGCAGAAAGAAGCTCAAGCCTCACACCAGCCTCCCAAACCAAACGTGAACAGCCAAAGCCAGAAAAACAGCTACCGCTTCAGCAGGGGACAAGCTCAGCTAGGCAGACTTTGTTGAAATAAACCCCAAAATAACAGCCAGTGCCACCAAGGGGCCGGTGCCAGGCAGGGAGGCAGAGAAGCCACACCACAAAGGATGTCAGTGCCTGATTTACTCCTTGAACGGATGAGAAGTCAAACTGCAGTGGGGAGAGGCTCTGGTCTGTTTAAATAACACCTGGTAAGTGATTTTCAAGCTGCAGCTCCTCCCCAGAGAGGGACTGGTTGGGTGAAGCTTTCATAAAGGGTGGCTCAAGCACAGACTGGACTTCATACTGTTTCTCCCTTGGGCTCAAAATACTCAGTGCCCTTTGGTTAAGGGAAGGAAAATTTCAGCATCAGTTTATGTGGGGCTGGTGTGTACCCAGCAGTAAGATAGAGCCAGGTACTCGGTGCAGAGCCTGCCGGTCTGTGCTAACGCATCCCTCATCATCCAAAGGCAGCAAATCCACCCTGAACGCAGGACTGGACAACTGACAGCAGCTTGTTACTGCCTGTACCTGCACATCAGCAAGGGGCACCTGGAAGACCTAACATTTAGTTAATTAAGGCTTTAGCTACTGAGAGCAAACAAATTCTAAAGAGAGCACAGGCTACCTTATTTCTTCCGCAAATAAGAGTTAAACGTCTGCACCACCTTGTTCAGTGCTGTTTCCTCTCCCTTCTACCTCCATGGACCTTGCAGGGTTTGTCTTAAGCTACTAACAGGATCAGAGTCATCACCCTGAGTCCTTTCTACAGATGATCCCACAACCTAATGCACAGCCCAAGCCTGCTGAGAGAGGCAGTTCTGCAGGTGCACAATGATTAATTGGCACCCATTTCCATATCGCAAATAATAAAAAAAAGACTTCTCAGCTTGGTTGAAATGCACGATATTAACCTCTGAAACTGGCAGTCATGGATACCAGCTTCAAAAGATTAATATCAATGGGACAAAATCCCAGAGGATAGCAACACATCACTGCCAGTTTCTCTGGAGCTTCAAAAAAAATAAGGCATTTTGAGGCTTTATTTAGGGTCATGTTTTTCTATGCTCATTTTAGAAAGCAAACCCAAACCAGTTCAGATTTATAGGAAGAAGTGGAGGAGGAGAGAGGGGAAGAAGTCAGAAGCTGTCAAGGAAAGCATTGGGTATGGATGGAGAGATGTGGAGGAGCAAGCAGGAAGCACTATTCATCTGAACTGGTGCCACTGTCACTGTTAATTGCCAACAGTCATCCTCTCCAGGAAAGGTTTGCGACTGAAATAAATACTATCAATCTTTTAGTTCAGTGCATTCTGCAGGTCCACAGAGGCTGCAAGTTATGGTGTATGTGGTAAATCTTTTGAGCAAGAGACGCAGCAACAGCTTTGCAGCTGGATCTCACTCTCGCATTCAGCTTTCACCACAGCCCACATCAGAAAGCAGCTAATAATCATTAGGCTGCCATCTTTTATTTCTAATTATTTGTCTCCACAGCGGGGTTCCTCCAGCCATCAAGCAAAAGGGAAACAAATCTCAAAGGAGTAACTGTTTTGAAGAGGGCTTGCAGCTGCCGCCACATGAATAGCTCTCCAAGAACAGTAGCGACTGCTACAAACTGCCCATGGAGCGAGGAGGAAAGCATCTCTGTTTAGCCTGGTTTTCAATGTTGGTTTTCAGGTCAACTAAAACAGCTTTTCTTAGGCAACAAGAGATGCAGAAAGCTCACTTGCTTTTGAGTTTTTGCTTTCATTTAATTAGATGGTAATTCAGAAGGCAGCACTGCTATTTTAAACACCACAATGAGAACCATTTCACTGCCTTACAAAGCTTAAAATGAAACCACTGAGCTAAGGCAGCCCTAGAACTTGACACCGCGTCGGACTCCGATGGCCTTTTCTGAATGGGCGGGACAAGCAAAAGAGATACCCTGCTACCACAGTCCCAGGAGAGGTTCAAAGCAGGAAATCTTACTGGAAGGCAGAAAAGCAGGTGACTTTATTTGTTCATTCTCTTTGTGCTATATGTGAAGAAGAATTAAGGCGAGACCCGAGTTCACATCACAAATGCTGTTCAGCAACACCCTTCTCTAGGTGACCCATGAATCACAGGACAGGGAGGAACAATTTTACATACAGGTAAACTTTAAGATGACAACACAGGGCTCCCAGCATCCCCAGTGCCGGCGTATGAGCAGGCACAGCCCAGCAGCTGCTCACCAACTGACACACTGCTCTGCCATCTCCTTCCAAAAAACACAGCACTGAACATTTTCTCAGGCAGCACCCATGACCTCACTTTAGACTTCTTGACAGGCTTCAAAAAATGGCAATGTATGTGTATCTTAGCTTGAAGGTCAAGAGCACAACCTCAAACGTCACAGATTTCTCTTGCTGCACTTGCATCTTCAGCATTTTTCTTCATGGTCTCTGCCCTCCACCTTCTAGCAGCACATCCCCTCGTGGAAGCTGCTAGTGTGTTACTTTCAGGATCGATGCCCAACACTCTTATCAGACCAGCAGAGGAGATTCACTTCCTATGGTCCTATGCATTTTTGTTTACCTAAGAGATAAGCCAGGCTTAAAAATGGAAAGGCAACCTGAGCCCACCAATTCTCTGCTGGGTGAAAGTCAAGGCTGTCCCTGATCCAGTGAATCTGTACCACACAACCTTTATCTGAGCCTTTGTTAACAAGGTACCGCTTAGTTTTCCCATCTGCTGACCAAGATTCACACCAAGCACTCACAAGATGAAATTTGCTGCTTGCTATCAGGGTCAAAACCCCAAAAGCCTATAATAAGCAGGAACACTAAAATGCAAGTTTCTACTCTCTGTGCAGGACAGAAAAGACAACAGATGCCCTGTGCAGACAAGAGTCGTAGCAAAGCTGCTCTGGGGAGAGGAAATCAGGGATTGTTCAGGGTAACAGCTTTCCTCAGGGAGAAAATTCACACTTTACAGAACCATAGAATCACCAGGTTGGACAGGACCCACTGCATCATTGAGTCCAAGCATTCCTATCAATCACTAAACCATGTCCTCCAGCACCTCATCCACCCATCCCTTAAACCCCTCCAGGGAAGGTGAATCAACCCCCTCCCTGGGCAGCCTCTGCTACCGCCCAATCACCCTTTCTGTGAAAAATTCTTTCCTAATGTCCAGCCTGAACCTCCCCTGGTGGAGCTTGAGGCCATTCCCTCTCGTCCTGTCCCCTGTCACTAGGGAGAAGAGCCCAGCTCCCTCCTCTCCACAACCTCCTTTCAGGGAGCTGGAGAGAGCAATGAGGTCTCCCCTCAGCCTCCTCTTCTCCAGGATAAACACCCCCAGCTCTCTCAGCCATTCCTCATCAGGCCTGATCTCCAGCCCCTTCCCCAGCTTCATTGCTCTTCTCTGGACTTGCTCCAGAGCCTCAACATCCTTCTTGTGGTGAGGGGCCCAGAACTGAACACAGTTTTGGTCCATGATCCATTCCAGGTTAGAGTCTTAGAGTACAGTGTAGGAAAGCTCTTGTTTGTGTTGTTGTCTACTCTGCTCTCTACTCTTAGTTTCACCATTTCTAGTTCACTCCCTGTCTGTGCTGAGAGCAGGTCCTCTTCTCTACCCTGTTCTGCAGGAACTGAAAGAGGTAAAAAAAGCAGGATGGGTATTGGTTTCTGCTGTGGAAATGAAACTATCTCCTGTATTAAACATATGTTAAGTCCTAAAATTATGTCTGTTGACTTTGTACTGGAGTAGCATTTTGATTTGCTCTCCGTCTGCTTAAACCCTTCAGAAATCAGTTATCTAGACAGCACTGCTTCTGTTTATTGTTCAACCTATCGGCTGAGCCACAATAAAAAGAACCAGGTAATAATAACCAGTCTGAGTGTGACCACAGGTTGGTCACACTGCAATGACCAGAAGGGTGACTGTGTCCTGAAGGAGCACGAAGCGGGAAGACTCTGCTGCCACACACCTGGCCCACCTACCACCACTGTGCAGGTAGAGGCACGCCTGTCGCCATCCCACTCCCAGTCACGCGAGCGAGAGCTTCCCTTTAGCTCCAAATACAAGCTCCCAGCCAGCACGCTTGCCAGCCTGCATTTCTTGCAGCTACACCTTCTGTGCGGAGGAGGGTAATTCTGAATTCAAATGACTGCTGAGTGTTTGGTGGGGATGAGAGCGCAGCACCTCGGAGCAAGGAGGGTTCTCAAGTTAATTAATGATCCTTCTTTTAGAGAAGGAACAGCTCATTCAAAACAGGAGACGGCAGCTGCTCAGCTTCCAAACATAGCACTTCACTTCTGTGTGAGAACAACAGGTTTGTGCTGGGATTTGATTCATCTCTCCTGCCCTCCCTGTGAGGCATCGTATAATAATGCAGAGCTTAAGGATAAAGCAATCTGCTCCCAGCCCCTTCCTCTGCTCTCCCTCCAAGGCTTTCAGCAGCGACTGGCAGAGCAGCAAGCGCTCGGGCACAAGGCAACACTGCTCTAAATATGCTTGGTCCTTCCCGTTACTGGGAGAGGAGAGGATATTACTGGGGAAGTAGGGAGGGTGGACAGGAAAGGGGAAAGCTTAGCAGAAGGATACTTTAAATTCTTTAAAAAATTAAATAAATAAATATAGTTTATAGACTTCTGAAGTTTCCACAGACAACCACCTCAATGTGAAGTCACCACTGCAGCCAAGGTTCTCTGGCTCTGGTTCTCTTAACCAAGCAGACACCCCTTCCTTTCCTCCATCCTGTGGGTGCACACGTTGTTTTGAGAGGCACAAACAGGGCAGGCAACAAATCTCTGCTGGGAAACCACAAGAATCCACCCCACCAGATTGATTTCCCCCCAGCACAAAGCAGGATCCCTGTGAACACAAGCTAGAAACATCAGTGCCTGCTGCACTTCTCCAAGCTCGACACGCATTTCCCCTCCTCTCCTGCGAGAAGAGCTTCAGGTTCCCATCCATGCCGTGCAGATCCCCACAGGTTGGGGAAGGGAAGCAGCCCAGCACTGCACTCCAGCCTTCAGAGAGTCCCTTACACAACCACAGCTCAGATTTACCATCAACAGCTGTCAGGAGGAATCTGGGGAGAAGCAGGGGGATTGCCTTCTGCTACCAAACCCATTTTCACTTCCATTTGCTCACTTGCTGGTGCTTAACATGCTTTTATCGCCGGGTCAGCACTCTGCAATCAGCTGCAGGCTTTTTCATGTTATACACTTGGCCTGGAAATCACTATATGAAGTGCTTTTTAACACCCAAAACTTTCACACACACACACACACACAAAATCTCACTGCTCGGTAACAATGAGTGCTCCAGAGTTTAAGACAGAATAATGGGTCAGTTCATTACTTAAGTCCAAGTGTTTCATTTCAGCTCTCGCCTCTCACAGATTAACAAATCAGGTACTCACCCAGAGATGAGACAGCCGGGCAAACCATGCGGGCGAGGCACCAAAATCCATCAGAAGGCAGCGTATAAAAGAGAAAGAAGAGGCTGTGGTTAATAGCAGCTCCAGATAAACATGAAAGCCACACACCCCCATCACAAAACCCCCTCAAGCCACAAAGCCCAGTGCTCACGCTTGTGTTTTTACATGAGCGCTGCAAAGGAGTTCACATAAGTGAACTTCAGTGCCGGACTCTTCCCAGAACTGAAGGTGAAACTGGAGGTTCACGTTGAGCCACTTCTTAGAAATGTAAACACCGAGTGGTGAAGGGGAAAGAAAAACATTAGCCTGATATTACTTAACGCTGATAATGCAGCGAGCAGTGACGCAGGCGTCCCGTCCCTGCCAGCCTCCAGCCAGCACAGCCTCGAGCCCTGGGGGTGCCCGGGTGGCACAGCACAGGTCAGGTTCTGAGCTGGAGAAGCTGTGAGTGCAGCGTGGAGGCTGCAGAATGATTCTGTGTGCTTCTGTGTCCAACCAGCCCTTCTGACCTTACATAACTTCTCGTGCAAACTTCTGCAGGGGATGGACACAGCCAGTGCCTCCAGCTCCAACTCCACAGGGCTCCAACTGAGCCCTCTAGTGGGCTTTAAAACCCAACAAAACACCCGGAGACTTAATTTAATTAACGCTCTGCCAGAGGCCTCTAAACCCTAATCCTCTCAACAAAAGGATCATTAACTAAATGAAGAGATTCAAGAGAGCAGCGGTGCTCTCAGCCGCAGTGAGGCCACTGCGAGCGGCTGCAGTGGACAAAGTGGGTGCCAAAATCCAGCTGGACCCTTGGCTGATGCTAAAGCCCAGACGAGGGTCTGGGGACCCACTCGATATGAGCACCCATAGCACACAAGAGAAGTCCTGCACGGTGTCACACGCTGCAGAGGGCACAGGCTCCTCTACAGCCACCTGGCTACATGGAGAGAGATGCGCATGAGCCCGAACCCGTCCTTCGGGATGCACCAGGATGCTGACAGTCTCCAGTGAGACTGAAACCCCAAATGGCTGAACTAGGAGACAATTTAGCTGGCGAGCTGGTTGGTTTTAAGTGTTACTATCTACTGCTGTCAAGAGCCTGGTGAAAGAGGGCTCTCCTTTCAAGAGGCAGCCCTAGTCCTTCAGCTGACAGCTGGGAAAACATCTTCATCTCACCCAACCCTGCCAGCACCAACAGCAGCAAGGGTTTGCCCCACTGGAGAGAGTGGGATTGCATTGGCAGGCAAATTTACAGCATGCAGGGTGCAATCCAGTCAAGTCAAAACCTTTACAGTCCCTTTCAACCTTTTATAAGACCCTTTTAACACTGAGAGGTTCCTCTAAGGTCTCCCTGGAGCCTTCTCTTCTCCAGGCTGAACAAAGGTTCCCAGCCCATGAGCTTCACCTGAGTGAGACAGAGATGGGGATCCAGGGTTGCCCTTTGCAGCTGGCTCTGTTGGAAAGTCACCTCCAGCTTGTGAGCCACACTGAGAACCCACAGTAGCTGCAAGAAGCACGTCTGTGAGACTGTTCATTAGTATGGTGAACAGGAGCAGAACAAAGCTTAATTACAGGGTCGGGATCATTCCCTCTGGATTCAGATGTCACGTGCTGCCCCACAGGACAGGTATTCCTCAACAGCCTTGGCCTGTGCCACATGCAGAGCCCTCAGGCTCACACATGAGAGGCCACAAAACAAGGACGACTTCAGGTGTTGCCAAAAGCTTCTTTTGGTTGGCAGTAACCAGCACAGGCCTTTCTGGAGATGCTGCTGCAGCCCACCCATAGGTACTGGCTCCCTGGGTTTGGTGCTGTGTGCGAGCACCCCTGCCCTGAGGAATTCAGACTCATCGGCAGCTTCTGAAGCTCAACCCCGAGCTGCAGATGTGGTGTTCACCAGGGCAGAGGCTGCAGTAGCTGCTGGTGGGGCAGGCTCATACGTCAGAGGCTGCTATAAGCTGAGGCAGGTGGCCAGAAGATGCCCTAGCACACTACCTTTACCCAGATCAACACAGCCTTCATAGCAAGGACCTCAGCCTTCTGAAGTGCCAGCCAAGTCCATCACAGAGCCTCTATGTTTGGGTTTCTATCCTGGAACATTCCCAGAGGTCCCCATTTTCACTAAGTGCCTTTTACTCCTGCAGCTTCTCAGGACGTGCCTCCGGGACAGAGCTGACACGTGTCATGGGCCTCCTTGCCTGACGATGCAGGAACAACTGTTCCCGGAGCTAATGAGCCTGTCCTGCTTTGACCTGCGGCAGTTTTCGGCAGACACAGAATAAACAGTCCTCTCCATGTTCACCTCCTGGAATAAATCCCAAGATCTACCGTCTCCCCAGCCTGGGCAAGAACACAGATGGTCGTGGAGATTAAAACACACAGAGAATTAACCACCTCATGCAAATGAGCTGCTTCATCCAGCCCAGCGCTACCAGGTGGTTTGACATCCAGCATTTGGACGCAATCATCAAGGTTTGCTAAGCTCTGATAACAGCCTTGTATCGACCGGAGCAGGGAGCCAAAGAAGTAGAAAAGTTTGAGAGGCATGATGTGGACTGCCAGAACCAGGAAGCTGCCATAACCGCATTTGCCTCCTGTAAAAACAGCGGCATCAGGAAAAGTCTTGGGCAGCAGTACGGATCAATCCTGCACGCAGATATCCCACTGAAAGGCAGCTTGGGTGGATCAAGCAGTGCTGCAACCCCAACGTGAGCCATCTGCAACTCCAGACACCGCCCTGATGCCTCCGACTGCCGCTCACAAGGCACTGAGCACCTGCAGGCTGGCAGCAAAGGAAACCCACACCCACCCCGCTGCCTTTCCTAGAAGGCTCGGGTCTTGGCACCCAGCTGAGGCACACGATCTGACACAGCACAGCAGGAAAGATCCAACCATCACACATTGCCGAGCGACCTTCCCGAGAAAGGCAGCGCCTTACAAGCAGTTCGTGCCAGGCTGCTGAGGAACTGCACCCTCAGCATCCTAGCATCAGAATCACCAGGTTGGAAAGGACCCACTGGATCATCGAGTCCAACCATTCCCATCAATCACTAAACCATGTCCCTCAGCACCTCATGCACCCATCCCTTAAACACCTCCAGGGAAGGTGAATCAACCCCCTCCCTGGGCAGCCTCTGCCACTGTCCAATGACCCTTCCCATGAAAAATTCTTTCCCAATATCAAGCCTGAACCTCCCCTCGTGGAGCTAAAGGCCATTCCCTCTCATCCTGTGCCCTGTCACTAGGGAGAAGAGCCCAGCTCCCTCCTCTCCACAACCTCCTTTCAGGTAGTTGGAGAGAGCAATGAGGTCTCCGCTCAGCCTCCTCTTCTCCAGGATAAACACCCCCAGCTCTCTCAGCCGCTCCTCTTGCTCTCCAGCCCCCTCCCCAGCTTCGTTGCTCTTCCCTGGACTCGCTCCAGAGCCTCAACATCCTTCTTCTTCTTAGCCATCAGCTAAGCACAGGTTTCAACTTTTATTTTCACTCAAAAACTGCAGATAACGTCTAAAAGGAGTGGACTTGCCTAGTTCAGCCACATCCAAGCTGCCAGTCGCTGTGCTTAAGGGACAGGTCGTGGGCTACGCAATGATGACTGTGTTTGCTATTAAAAGCCTCCCCTCTGCACCTAAGGAAATCCCTAAGCAGTGCTGACCCCATCTGCCAGCCTGCAGGGAGGCTCCTCACAGCCACAGATCGGCTGGGGCCAATCCCAACCATACGGGAGAGGTTCACCTCCGTGTCAGACACAGGCACCTCGAGTACAACATCAACGCAGATGGAGAAAGGCACAGGCCTGGCCAGCATCTGCCCCCATCACTCCCGAGCTTGGCAATGGAGCCTTGTGCAGACGCAGGGAGGTGGTACAGTGCTGTTCTTTTTGTCACAGACCCTCAACCACAGAACTATGGAACCATTTGGATTGGAAAGCACATCAATGCCCATCCATCTCCACTCTCTGCCATGGACAGGGACACTTCCCACTGGATCAGGTTGCTGCAAGCTCCATCTAACCTGGTCTTGAATCCCTCCAGGGATGGGGCAGCCACCAATGCTCTGGGCAACCTGGGTGAGGGCCTCCCCACCCTCACAGCAAAACAGTTTTTCTTAAGATCTCTCAATCTCCTCTTCTTCAGCTTAAAACCATTCCCCCTCATCCTGTCCCAGCTCTCCCTGATCAAGAGCCCATCCCCAGCTTTCCTGGAGCCCCTTCCAGCGCTGGAAGCTGCTCTAAAGTCTCTCCAAAGCCTTCTCTTCTCCAGGCAGAAGATCCCCAACTCTCTCCGCCTGTCCTCAGATGCAAGGTGTTCCAGCCCTCAGATCATCTCCATGGTCTCCTCTGGACTCGCTCCAACAGCTCCATGTCCTTCCTGTGCTGATTCACAGAAAGAACTCCCCTCAAGCTCTGAAGTGCCCACAAACAGCTTACCCCATCTCCAAGGAGTTCTAGGGAGCAGAGACAGAAATACAAGCCCTTAAAGGCTGCTGCTTTCTGGCAAGCGATGAAACCGTCACTGCCATCAGGGGACAGCAACCAAGCAGGGATCAGTTCACAGAGGTCATGTAGAGCGCAATGAACACTGTAATGCAGCGGCTGCATTAATGCCCCGGCTACCATGATGCTTCACAGCATCAGCCCACGCCAGCTCCCACCCACAAAGCCCGGCAGCAACACGGGGTACTCCAGGCTGCGGGAAAGCTGAGAGTTTCCCCACATCTCCCTTCCTCATCGCTGCAAGGGGCTGGCGTGTCTGCAACACCTACAAAATTGCTTTAACACTGCTGTGGTTGGAGCTCAGTCCCTCCCAGCATAAGTCAGGCCTCACACCCCCTTGCTCAAACCCAGCTCAGGTCAACCGTGGCCAGATGTAATTACCTACATGAAAGGAGCTGGAAGCCGCCGCCTCTAATAAGGGGATGTATTTGTGCCATCAGCCAGGGTTCCTCCTCCTCATTTGCTGCTTACCTGGGTGCCAAAACTTGCCTCACGTTAAGTGAAGCAGCAAGAACTAAACCTCATTCCTTGCTCCCAAACCTGGCTTTACCAGGAACGGCAGGAGAAGGCAGGTTTCTCAGCCACCAATTTATGAACAGGAGCAGAGAGCATTTTAACAGGATTCACTCTTTGAATTGAACAGCACACAGGAGGCTGTTGGGAACCACCCCAGCTCCACACCTGCCTGCAGGTGCCGTGGGCACAGCAGCAGCACATCTCCTGGCCTCTGGGGAGTGTCTTTGGGGTGTAAGGTCTGCTCTTGCTCTTCCATTTGCTCATCCCAATGCCTCTCGCCAACACAAATAAAGCCTCAGCATCCTCCCAGGTGCTTTTTCCAGCTGCCTCCAAAATCACTAAGCCACAGAAAGCAGCAGCAGACAACTCTAGCTAAGAGGCGCAGGAAAATAAGGTGACCCAAGCTCATTTCCAGCCTCCCCAACTAAAATCTACAAGCATGAGGCAGCTTTAGAGCCTTCCCAGCACAGCAGGGTCCGACTCGCAAGAGGCTCAGACAACACAAAGCCATTTTGACCCCACATTTTCTGCCCTGGAGCAGTAGCTCGGGCCGGGAGCCCAGATGGTGCCTGCATGTGCGCTGCCCACGGTGCCCCGGGCACGTCTGATGTTTCAGGATTTCCTTGGGGGGCATCAGGAGGGAACAAGAGACAAACCATGCTAATTGGATAGACGAAGAGTCCTCCACAACCCTACAAAGCTGTGAGCAGCTGCTCAAAACCTCTTGTGAACCACAAAAATAGTTTCATCTAAGGAGGAGGCATGGATTAAACACCACAAACAGCCTTTTCTTTACTCCATGGAAAGTGCATTTTTCCCCCAATGCAGTCCCAGAACAAAAACCAGACCCACAGATCACACCGGGAAATTCAGCGGACTTCGAGCACCAACAATAGTAGGAGGATTTTCCAGACCTTCAAGCTTGTTTTGCAAGTCCCAGATTATGTAAAGCGTCGCTCGGCCATTGTCGGGGAAGCTGAGCTGCCTGCACGGATCCAGAGCCAGCTGGCACGGTGCTGCCCTCCCGGCACTGCCTGCACCCGGCAGAGGCATCGGGGTCTTGTGCAACACCACAGATTCCTTCCCAGGCACCTTCCACCGCAGTTATTACCATGCAGAACCAACTGCCTTTCATTTTACGCCTAATTCTTCTGTAATTAATCATCCTCCCAGAGTCTGGGTTTGTTTTCCTGGCTAACACACTGCCCAGCTGGGAGAGGAATCTCCTTTGCGTCTACCAGGTGGCTTTACCATGACATAGTGGCTCTATCCCTTCCATTTCTTAACTAATCCTTGGCTTTCCTGACAGTTGGGATACGCCAGAGGGATGAAGCGGTTATCACTGCGCACACCTTCCCCAGGAAAACAATACAAGAGGTCAAACTCATTCTGCATTCAGCAACCAGCTAGAAACAGCTCATGGGCACCCCTGAGGCAGGTGAGATGGGAGCAGCATCCTCCACCAAGGATCCATGTCCCCTGGCAATGGCCACGCTCACAGTCCTGCTGCATTTGCCTAATTAAGACCTAAAGAAGTGGGGAGATCGATCTGTTGTGGGCCTGACAGGGGAGCAGATGTGCCCCCTTGAACCCAGCGCCGCTGCCGTCTCCAGGGTGAATCAGCAGGAAAAGCTCAGGCTGGGATGCTCAGCCCTTGCAAACCGAAGACCTTGCTGCTCCGTCAGCGCCAGGGAAAGAAAAATGCTCTGATCATCAGCAGCCTCTAGCGGGGAGAGGTGAGCAGATGGGCTGGATGCTTCCAAGGGCCCCCAGCAGCCCTGCAGCACTCCAGGGAGCCCACCCTGCTGTCCCCACTAGCCCAGCAGCACAAGGGACCCCAAGGGCTGTGAAATGAGCCATCGGATGCTTGGTGGAGCATCCAGCACATGAGACTGTTCAGAGGGGTCGTCCCTACACACCAACCCACTGCCTGTGCCTCCTGGGCTAAGCAGAGAGAGACAGCAGCAGCATCTCCCCGTGCAGCCTGACTTGTGCTAAATCATTAGGTGAAATTAAAAAAAGGCATAAAAGCAGCAATGAAACACCCCTAACTCCTTCCCAGGCAGCTCCTTGAAAGAAGAATCTCCAGGCTGATGGTGGGCGAGCCCCTCACCTCCACCTGGATCACCCCTCAGCCAGCTCCCACACACCCAACCTGCAGCATCCAGCATGGCCAAGAGCCACTTTTGACCCTAAACTTCCAGCCACCCCAGCCTGGAGCATCTCCCTGCAGCTGGGAACAGGCATAAGGCTGCTCAGCACAGAAGGGAGGACACCTGCCCTGGGGTAGGGGCTGTCTGCAGCCTGTCCAACTCCACAGGAATGGCTGCGGATGGAGCTCAGAAAATGCTCTGTTATAGATTAAATCAGTGACATCTCTTCAAAGTTCCCCGTTTGGAGAGCAGCTGAAGTCTTGCTTACCCTCCGAGCGATCTTCACCCCCCGGCAGCTCTGAAGCCCCGTGCCAGCCCAGGAGGGACGCGCAGTGTGGAGAGATGCGGCTGCAGGCAATTCCAGCAGCTGCCAGGCTGCGCGGCGGGAGGAGAGAGCCTCGTCAGAGCAGCATCGCCGCAGATGAGAAGGCACTTTCTCTCCTCGGCAGGGATTCAAACCCTCCTGAGCAGGCCCGGAGTTTCACTTTATCGCAAAGCATGAGGAAGCGAAGGGAATGGGGAAGGCTCCAGCCACCTGCAAAACAGCTCAAGCACAGCCGTGAGGAAGCAGCAAACACATGGAGGAAGTTTGGCCACTGCTGAGTCGCTGTTACCACTGGGACACACAAAGTCCACATGCCCCATTCTGGGTGAGAAACACCAGCTGCCAGCACCACGATGAGCTCGGGGAAACCCACATCTATGCACACCCCAGCACTCCAAGAGGAGTGGCACATCCAACGGAACATCAATGGCTCCACGAGTTTGTGTTGCCTCCTTTCTGGGACAGGCACAGTGCAGCTGCATCACCCACGGGCACAGTTAGCACAAGCAGCCCCACAGCTGTGGAGGAAGGACAAAGCTGAATGAAGAATCATAGAATCACAGAACCACAGAACCAGCAGGTTGGAAGAGATTCACCGGATCATGGAGTCCAACCATTCCTATCAAACACTAAACCATGTCCCTCAGGACCTCATCCACCCGTCCCTTAAACCCCTCCAGGGAAGGTGACTCAACCCCATCCCTGGGCAGCCTCTGCCAGTGCCCAGTGACCCTTCCCATGAAAAATTTTTTCCTAATGTTCATCCTAAACCACCTCTGGTGCAGCTTGAGGCCATTCCCTCTCATCCTGTCCCCTGTCACTTTGGAGAAGAGCCCAGCTCCCTCCTCTCCACAACCTCCTTTGAGGCAGTTGGAGAGAGCAATGAAGGTCTCCCCTCAGCCTCCTCTTCTCCAGGATAAACACTCCCAGCTCTCTCAGCCACTCCTCTTCTTTTCCAGACCCTTCACCAGTTTTGTTGCTCTTCTCTGGACTCACTCCAGAGCCTCAACATCTTTCTTGTGCTGAGGGGCCCACAACTGAACACAGGATTCGAGGAGTGGTCTCATCAGTGCTGAGTCCAGAGGGAGAAGAACCTCCCTGGCCCTGCTGGTCACAACGTTTCTGATACAAGCCAAGATGCCATTGGCCTTCTTGGCCACCTGAAACCTCAGTCCTGCACCACCAAAAGCTCTAGCGTGAGTGCAAGTTGCTTGTATAGACTAACCGGGTTACACCAGCAGAAAGAGGACACGGATGGAGGCGGCAGCCCTCACCCTGGCTCTCCTACAGCTCTCCTTGCCTTCATTAAAGCCTTAGGAAAGGAGCAGCTGAGGGATGGAGAGGGTTTTGGGATGAACCTAACTTGCTCTTGCAAGGACTTAACTCTCTCCCATGCCCCAAGGCAGCTACTCTCCCGGGAGGCAGCAGAGATTTCTTGGCACTGCCAGCCTTCCCCATCCCCAGCCGTTTCCTCCAGCCCACACAGTCCTGCCACTGGGTGGTGGAAATTCCAGGGGGGCTGTGGGTGCCCCCTACACTGAACCACAGCCCCAGATGCTTCCCACAGCCTGACTCAGCCCTGCTGCAGACCCCACGAAGGCCAAGGCACCCCAACACCTGCTGTCACAGAGCAGAGGGTGGGTTTTTCCCCATGCGGGAGCCCAGTGAGCAACAGTCCTGGGGCACAGAGGTAGCTGTGGGCAGCACCAAGTCCAGGCACTGCCCTGCATTGACACACAACCCCAAAGAGTCACGGCCACTGGCTTGGACCCCCAGCACCCCCTAGCCCACCAGGAAGGGAGAAGCCTGCAGTGCAGCCCATGGCACAGACCAGCGAGCAGCTCCACTAATGCCTCATCCTGCTCTGGCTGCAGAAGGGTGAAATCCGGGAAGGGAGGAAATTGCAGGAATCACCAGGGATGTGAGCCCCATAGCACCCTGCTCTGGTTGTGACATTAGAATCAGAGAATCATCAAGTTGGAAAGGACCCACCGGATCATCAACTCCAACCATTCCATCAATCGCTAAACCATGTCCCTCAGCACCTCGTCCACCTGTCCCTTAAACACCTCCAGGGAAGGTGACTCAACCCCTCCCTGGGCAGCTTCTGCCAGTGCCCGGTGACCCTCTCCACGAAATATGTTTTCCTGATGTCCAGCCTGACCCTCCCCTGGCAGAGCTTGAGGCCATTCCCTCTCGTCCTGCCGACACTGGCGCAAAGCAGAGAATGTGGGGAGAGAAATCCCTCGCTGCTGCAGCCACAGAAAGTCAGTGGTGAGGTTTTAGCATGGCCTGGTTGAGCCTGGCATTGATCCACACCGAGACAGATATCGAGGGGAGGAGGAGGCTCCCAGCGCTCCCAGCTTCAGGAACCATCTCGCTGGGCACCGTCTTGGAGAGAGGGGATGAGCACGGCCACCCTAGGCTAAGGACTAGCCCCAGCGGTGCCCAGCGCCCCCGGGAGAGCAGAGCCGGACCCCGATGCCACTGTGGGTGCTGCCACTGCTCAGGGAAAGCCCCAGGCTGGCGCTACCTGGTGTCCTCTGCGCCCAACCCACAGCCCCAGTGCACCCCATCCCCCCCGACCCCACTGGGGGACCCCCTCGAGCACCTCACAACCCCCTTCCACTCCACCCACTGCCCCAGAGCACCCCAAATCCCCCTACAGCCCCTCAAATCCTCCTAGAGCCCCCCAGAACCTCCCGTGTGCCCCCAAATCCTCCTCTGACTCCCAACCCCCACGCACCTCTGAGCACCCCAATTCCCCCTCTAACTGCCCCGAGCAGCCTGACCCCTAGAATACCCCAAACCCTCCTAACCCCCCACCCCATAACCAGCCTGACCCTCACGTGCTCCAGAGCACCCCAAATCTCCCCAAAGGCCCCTACAAGCCACGTGCACCCCAAATCCTCCTGCAGCCCCCTCTAGCCCCTATGCGCCCCAGTGCACCCCAAATCCCCCTATAGCCCCCAAACCAGCCTGACCCCTGAGCACCCCAAATCTCCCTATAACCCCCAAATCAGCCTGACCTCCCAGTGCCCTCAGAGTACCCCGAATCCCCCTATAAACCCTCAAACCAGCCTGACTCTTAGTGCCCCCTGAGCACCCCAAATCCACCTATAACCCCTCAAACCAACTTGACCCCTGAACACCCCAAATCTCTTTATAACCCCCAAACAAGCCTGACCCCCCAGTGCCCTCAGAACACCCCAAATCCCCCTATAACCCCTCAAACCAGCCTGACCCATAGTACCCTCTGAGCACCCCAAATCCCCCTATAACCCCCAAACGAGCCTGACCCCCCAGTGCCCTCAAAGCACCCCAAATCCCCCTATAAACCCTCAAACCAGCCTGACCCATAGTGCCCTCTGAGCACGACCCATAGTGCCCCCTGAGCACCCCAAATCCTCCTATAACCCCTTCAACCGGGTTGACCCCAGAGCACCCCAAATCCCCCTATAACCCCTCAAACCAGCCTGACCCCAGAGAGCCCCAAATCTCCCTATAAGCCCCAAACAAGTCTGACCCCCCAGTGTCCTCAGAGCTCCCCAAATCCCCCTAGAACCCCCCAACCCAGCCCGCGCTGACCCTGCCGGGGCCGCCGCTCCGCGCTGCCTCCACCTGCGCCGCCGGCCCCGCCCCCTCTTTGCGCGACGTCACGTGGTGCTCCGCCCCCGGCCCCGCCCCCGGTGACGTCACGACTCCACCTGCTCGCCCCGCCCCTGCAGCGCCGCGTTCGCGGCGCTGCAGGGGCGGGGCGAGCAGGTGGAGTCGTGACGTCACCGGGGGCGGGGCCAGAGGCCTTTTCCCCTCCCGCCCCATATAAGGAAAAGGACGCTCAGCTAGCC
>JAUMJK010002400.1:0-19626 GCA_033558105.1 Coccyzus lansbergi
GGTTGGGGGTGTCTAGAGGGGTTTTGGGGGTGTTCAGGGTGGTTGGAGAGGGGGTTGGGGGGGGGATGGGATGGATTTGGGGGGTCTGGAGGGAGTTTGGGGGTTTCAGAGGGGTTGGGGGGGGTGTCCAGAGGGGTTTTGGGGGGGTTCAGAGGGGGTGGGGAGGGATCTGATGGGGCTTGGATGGATTTGGGGGTGTCCAGAGGGGTTGGAGAGGGATTGGGGGGATCCAGAGGGGGGGGGTTGGGGGTGTCTAGAGGGGTTTTGGGGTGTTCAGAGTGGTTGGAGAGGGGGTTGGGGACGGGGGATGGGATGGATTTGGGGTGTCCAGAGTGGGGGGGGTGGCAGGATGGATTTGGGGGACTCCGGAGGGGATTTGGGGGGATTCAGAGGGGTCGGGAGGGGGGGGTCCAGGATATATTTGGGGGTTCCAGAGGGGTTGGGGGGATCCAGAGGGGTTTTGGGGGTGTCCACAGGGGTTGGGGAGGTCCAGGAGGTATTTGGGGGGGTCCAGAGGGGATTTTAGGGGGTTCAGAGGGATTGGGGGGGGCAGGAGGGGTTTGGGGGGGGTTAGGGCTCAGTTTTGGGGTGGGGGGGGCTGAGGAGGAGCTGAGGCTCAGTGTTGGATGCTGGGGGGACTGAGGCTCAGCTTTGGGGTTCAGCCTGGGTCTGAGGCTCAGTTTAGGGCTGCAGAGGCTCAGTTCTGGGGTTCAGGCTGGGGTCAAGGTTCAGTTTCAGGGGTCAGTCTGGGGCCGAGGCTCAGTTTAGGGGTTCAGGCTGGGTCTGACGCTCACTTTCGGGGTTCAGGCTGGGGCTGAGGTTCAGCTTTGGGGTTCAGGCTGAGTCTGAGGCTCAGTTTTGGGGTTCAGAAGGTCAATTTTTGGTGCTCAGGCTGGATCTGAGGCTCAGCTTTGGGGTTCAGGCTGGGGCTGAGGCTGATGCTCAGTTTTGGGGTTCAGGCTGGGGCTGAGGCTCAGCTTTGGTGCTCAGGCCAGATCCGAGGCTCAGCTTTGGGCTTCAGTCTGGATCTGATGCTCACTTTTGGGGTTCAGGCTGGGGCTGATGCTCACTTTTGGGGTTCGGTCTGGGGCTGAGGCTCAGCTTTGGGGTTCAGGGTTGGGGTTGAGGCTCAGCTTTGGGGTTCAGGAAGGTCAATTTTTGGTGCTCAGGCTGGATCTGAGGCTCAGCTTTGGGCTTCAGGCTAGATCCATGGCTCAGCTTTGGGGTTCAGGCTGGCTCTGATGCTCAGTTTTGGGGTTCAGGCTGGGGCTGAGGCTCAGCTTCGGTGCTCAGGCTTGATCCAAGGCTCAGCTTTGGGGTTCAGGCTGGCTCTGATGCTCAGTTTTGGGGTTCAGGCCGGGGCTGAGGCTCAGCTTCGGTGCTCAGGCTTGATCCAAGGCTCAGCTTTGGGCTTCAGGCTAGATCCGAGGCTCAGCTTTGGGGTTCAGGCTGGCTCTGAGGCTCACTTTTGGGGTTCAGGCTGGGGCTGAGGCTCAGCTTTGGTGCTCAGGCTAGATCTGAGGCTCAGCTTTGGGGTTCAGTCTGGATGTGATGCTCACTCTCGGGGTTCAGGGTTGGGCCGAGGCTCAGTTTTGGTGCTCAGGCTGGGTCTGAGGCTCAAGCTTTGGGGTTCAGGGTTGGGGCCGAGGCTCAACTTCGAGGTACAGAAGGTCAGCTTTTGGGTTGGGGCTGGCTCTGACGCTCACTTTTGGGGCTCAGGCTGGGGCTGACGCTCACTCTCGGGGTTCAGGCTGGGGCTGAGGCTGAGTTTTGGTGCTCAGGCTGCACCTGAGGCTCAGCTTTGGGGTTTGGGCTGGATCTGAGGCTCAATTTTGGTTCTCAGGCTGGCTCTGACGCTCACTTTTGGGGCTCAGCACCTCCTTTTGCTCTCCAGGCCCCCATTCCCTCTCCCATCCATCCAACCAACCATCCGTCCGTCCGTCCGTCCATCCATTCCATCCCTCCCTGACCCTTTTAGGGGGGTTGCTGGTTCCGGGCCTTGGTGGGGGGGGTGGGGGGGGGGGGGCTCAACCTGCCCTCCTTAATCTCCTCTTGGGCGAAGGCGTCTCCCCCTGATCCTTGGGGCTTAGCGAGGAGCTCGGGGGGCGATTAAGTCCCCCCCAAAGCCGCTTGCCGGGCGGCTAAGTCGAGCTTGGCCAGCGCCGCCCGGGGGGGATCAGCCCAGCTCAGCCGCGCTTTGCGGCCCTTGAGCCGCGATTAAAGTCACGAACGGGGAGGGGATGGATGGATGGAGGGACGGATAAGGGGGGGGGGGGGGACGGACGCCCCCTTTTCTCTATAAAAGGTCCTCGAGGCTGAGCTCGCCCCCCACCCGCCCCGGAGCGTCCGTCCGTCCGTCCGTCCGTCCGCCACGCCCGTCCTCGGCCGCCATGCAGAGGGCGCGGGACGTCCCCCCGGAGCTCCCCGAGGATTTCTACATCCCCATGGTCCTGGAGACGGCCAACCTGACGGCCCTCAGCCCCTTCCTGGTGCCCCAGACCCACCTGGGCAGCCCGGGGGTCTTCAAGGCCATGGCGGCCTTCATGTTCGCCCTGATCGCCCTGGGCTTGCCCATCAACGCCCTCACCGTCTTCTGCACGGCCAAGTACAAGAAGCTGCGCTCCCACCTCAACTACATCCTGGTCAACCTGGCGGTGGCCAACCTGCTGGTCATCTGCGTGGGCTCCACCACCGCCTTCTACAGCTTCTCCCAGATGTACTTCGCCCTGGGCCCCACCGCCTGCAAGATCGAGGGCTTCGCCGCCACCCTCGGAGGTGGACGGGGCGGGGGGGGGTGTGGGGGCGGGGTTTGGGGGGGTGGGTGGGGGACGTTGGGTTGGGGACGTGGGGTTTGGGACGTTGGGTTTGGGGTCGTTGAGTTGGGGACGTCGCGTTGAGGTCATGGAGTTGGGGACTTTGGGGCTGAGGATGTTGAGTTGGGGACGTTGGGGTTGGGGTTGTTGAGTGGGGATGTTGAATTGAGGTCATGGAGTTGGGGACTTTGGAGCTGAGGATGTCGAGTTGGGGACATTGGGTTTGGGGTCATTGAGTTGGGGACGTTGCGTTGAGGTCGTGGAGTTGGGGACTTTGGGGCTGAAGATGTCGAGTTGGGGACGTTGGGTTTGAGGTCATGGAGTTGGGGACGTTGAGTTGGGGACTTTGGGGCTGAGGATGTCGAGTTGGGGACCTTGGGTTTGGGGTCGTTGAGTTGGGGACGTTGAGTTGGGGACTTTGGGGCTGAGGATGTTGAGTTGGGGACATTGAATTGGAGACATGGGGTTGGGGACTTTGGGGACGTTGGTTCTGGGCTCATGGAGTTGGGGACGTTGGGGCTGAGGATGTTGAGTTGGGGACCTTGGGTTGAAGTCGTTGGGTTGGGGATGTCGGGTTTGGGGATGTTAGGGTCGGGACGTTGGGTTGGGGTCGTTGAGTTGGGGTCTTTGGGGACGTTGCTTCTGGGGTCGTTGAGTCGGGGACGTTGGGTTTGGGACGTTGGGTTGGGGACGTTGACTTGAGGATGTTGGGTTGGGGCCTTGGGGGATGTTGGTTCTGGGGTCGTTGAGTTGGAGATGTTGGGGCTGAGACGTTAGGGTTGGGGTCATTGGGTTGGGGACTTTGGGGACGTTGGTTCTGGGGTCGTTGAGTTGGGGACCTTGGGTTGGGGACGTTGAGTTGGGGACTTTGGGGATGTTGCTTCTGGGCTCGTCGAGTCGGGGTCATTGCGTTGGGGACGTTGGGTTTGGGTCGTTACGTTGGGGACTTTGGGTTGGAGACACTGAGTTGGGGTCATCGGGTTTGGGATCATTGAGTTGGGGATGTTGAGGATGTTGGTTCTGGGGTCGTTGAGTTGGGGCCGTTGGGTTGGGGCCATTGACTGGAGGATGTTGAGTTGGGGACGTTGGGGCTGAGAATGTTGAGTTGGAGACATTGGGTTGGGCACTTTGGGGACGTTGGTTCTGGGGTCGTTGAGTGAGTTGGGGAGGTTGGTTCTGGGGACGTTGGGGCTGAGGGTGTTGAGTTGGGGACATTGGGTTTGGGGGGACGTTGGGTTTGGGGTCGTCCAGTTGGGGCTCATTGAGTTGGGAATGTTGAGTTGGGGCCGTTGGGTTGGGGACATTGGTTCTGGGGCCGTTGGGTTGGGGCCAATGAGTTGGGGCCGTTGAGTTGGGGCCATTGGGTTTGGGGCCATTGGCTCTGGGGACACGAAGGACTCGGAGCCGTTGGCCACGTGGAGGTCGGGTTCTCGGGGACATGAAGATGTTGGGGCACAACGAGGGCTTCGTGGGGGACACCGAGACATCGGCCACGGGGCCACCGGCTTCTTGGGGACAGGAGGACACTGGGGAATGTGAGACATGAAGATGTTGACCAGGTCGTTGGGGACACCAAGACATTAGCCATGGGGACACCAGGTTCTTGGGGACAAAGACCTTGGGTTGGGGCCACCAGGTTCTTGGGGACAGGAGGACACTGGGAGATGTGGGACATGAAGCCATTGACCATGTGGCCACCAGGTTCTCAAGAACAAAAGCCTTGGGTTGGGGCCACCAGGTTCTTAGGGACAGGAGGACACTGGGAGATGTGGGACACGAAGCCATTGACCGTGAGGGCACCAGGTTCTTAGGGACATAGAGACATTGACCATGGGGACACCAGGTTCTTGAGACCAAAGACCTCAGGTTGGGGCCACCAGGTTCTTAGGGACATGGAGACATTAGCCATG
This sequence comes from Coccyzus lansbergi, assembly GCA_033558105.1. Taxonomy (NCBI): domain Eukaryota; kingdom Metazoa; phylum Chordata; class Aves; order Cuculiformes; family Coccyzidae; genus Coccyzus; species Coccyzus lansbergi. Next base: position 4,724 of record JAUMJK010002400.1, read on the forward strand.
GGGACACCAAGTTCTTGGGGACAAAGACCTTGGGTTTGGGGCCACCAGGTTCTTAGGGACAGGAGGACACTGGGAGATGTGGGACATGAAGTCATTGGCCATGAGGCCACCAGGTTCTTGGGGACAGGAGGACACTGGGGAACGTGAGACATGAAGATGTTGACCGGGTCGTTGGGGACACCAAGACATTAGCCATGGGGACACCAAGTTCTTGAGACCAAAGACCTCAGGTTGGGGCCACCAGGTTCTTAGGGACAGGAGGACACTGGGGGATGTGGGACACGAAGCCATTGGCCATGAGGACACCAGGTTCTCAAGAACGAAGACCTTGGGTTGGGGCCACCAGGTTCTTAGGGACAGGAGGACACTGGGAGATGTGGGACACGAAGCCATTGACCGTGAGGCCACCAGGTTCTTAGGGACACAGAGACATTGACCATGGGGACACCAGGTTCTTGGGGACAAAGACCTTGGGTTGGGGCCACCAGGCTCTTAGGGACATGGAGACATTGACCATGGGAACACCAGGTTCTCAAGAACTAAGACCTTGGGTTTGGGGCCACCAGGTTCTTAGGGACAGGAGAACATTGGGATACGTGGAACATGAAGTCATTGGCCATGAGGACACCAGGTTCTTGGGGACAAAGACCTCGGGTTGGGGCCACCAGGTTCTTAGGGACAGGAGGACACTGGGGGATGTGAGACATGAAGCCATTGACCATGAGGCCACCAGGTTCTCAAGAACAAAAGCCTTGGGTTGGGGCCACCAGGTTCTTAGGGACATGAAGACATTGACCATGGGGACACTGGGTTCTTAGAGCCAAGATGACACTGGGAGATGTGGGACACGAAGCCATTGGCCATGAGGCCACCAGGTTCTCAAGAACAAAGACCTCGGGTTGGGGCCACCAGGTTCTTATGGGTATGAAGACATTGACCGTGAGGCCACCAGGTTGCTGGGGCCACCGAGCCATTGTGTGTGTCCCCCCTCCATCTTACCCCCCCCCCCCCAGGCATGGTGAGCCTGTGGTCGCTGGCGGTGGTGGCCTTCGAGCGCTTCCTGGTGATCTGCAAGCCCTTGGGCAACTTCACCTTCCGGGGCAGCCACGCTCTGCTGGGCTGTGCCGCCACCTGGATCTTCGGCCTCGTGGCCTCCGTCCCTCCTCTCTTCGGCTGGAGCAGGTCCTGGTCGGGTCGGGTCGGGGACGGGAGGAGCTCCTGGTCGTGGTCCTTGACGTGTCCCTTTCCCCCCTCGATGGTCACCTGCAGGTACATCCCGGAGGGTCTGCAGTGCTCCTGCGGCCCCGACTGGTACACGACCAACAACAAGTGGAACAACGAGTCCTACGTCCTCTTCCTCTTCGCCTTCTGCTTCGGCGTCCCCCTCGCCATCATCGTCTTCTCCTACGGGCGCCTCCTCATCACCCTGCGCGCGGTACGGGCACCACCAGGGCCGCCGCTGGCACCTGCCGGGCCACCGGGACGAGCTCGTGGGCCACCGGGACGAGCTCGTGGGCCAGCACTGGGACCTTATGGGCCACCGGGAGGAGCTCAGAAGCCGCTAGTAGATCAAGAGCCACCAGGAGGAGCTCGTGGGCCACTAGTAGGAGGTCAAGGGCCACTAGCAGGAGCTCAAGGGCCACCAGTAGGAGCTCAAGGGCCACCAGTAGGAGCTCAAGGGCCACCGGGAGGAGCTCAATAGCCACTAGTAGATCAAGAGCCACCAGGAGGAGCTCGTGGGCCACTAGTAGGAGGTCAAGGGCCACCAGTAGGAGCTCAAGGGCCACCGGGAGGAGCTCAAAAGCCACTAGTAGATCAAGAGCCACCAGGAGGAGCTCGTGGGCCACTAGTAGGAGGTCAAGGGCCACTAGCAGGAGCTCAAGGGCCACCGGGAGGAGCTCAAAAGCCACCAGTAGCTCATGGGTCACGACTGGGACCTTGTGGGCAATGAACAGGAGCTCAAGGGCCACTAGTAGGAACTCAAGGGCCACCACTGGGACCTTGAGGGCCACCAGGAGGAGCTCATGGGCCACCAGTAGATCAAGGGCCACCAGTAGGAGCTCAAGGGCCACCAGGAGGAGCTCAAAAGCCAGTAGTAGGAGCTCAAGGGCCACCACTGGGATCTGCTGGGCCACCGGGAGGAGCTCATGGGCCACCAGTGGGACCTTGTGGGCAACGAGGAGGAGCTCAAGGGCCACCAGGAGGAGCTCAAGGGCCACTGGGAGGAGTTTGTGGGCTACCACTGGGACCTCATGGGCCACCAGGAGGAGCTCATGGGCCACCAGTGGGACCTTGAGGACCACCAGGAGGAGCTCGAGGGCCACCAGGAGGAGCTCAAAAGCCACTAGTAGGAGCTCAAGGGCCACCAGTGGGACCTTGTGGGCAATGAGTAGGAGCTCAAGGGCCACCAGGAGGAGCTCACGGGCTACCAGTGGGACCTTATGGGCCACCAGTAGGTCAAGGGCCACCAGGAGGAGCTCAAAAGGCACTAGTAGGAGCTCAAGGGCCACCAGTAGGACCTTGTGGGCCACCATTGGGACCTTGTGGGACCTTGAGGGCCACCAGTAGGACCTTGAAGGCCACCAGTAGGACCTTGTGGGACCTTGTGGGCTACAAATAAGACATCTGGGGACCTTGTGGGCCACCAGTGGGACCTTGAGGGCCACAACTAGGACCTTGAGGGCCACAGATATGACCTGGTGGGACCTTGTGTGCAACAAATAGGACCCTGAGGGCCACCAGTGGGACCTTGGGGGCCACAAATAGGACCCTGTGGGCCACCAGTGGGACCTTGGGGGCCACCAATAGGACCCTGTGGGACCTTGTGGGCTACAACTAGGACCTTGTGGGACCTTGAGCGCCACAGATGAGACCCTGTGGGACCTTGTGGGTCACCAATAGGACCTTGAGGGCCACAGAGAAGACCTCTCTGACTGCTCTTGCAGCAGCAAGGCAGAAGGTTTGGGAAGGCACCATCTGTGAGCTGGGGGAGGGAAGCCCTGGGGACTGAGGTTAAGAGTAGATCCTGCAGTGCCCTTTGTTTCTGTGATAACTGGGGGAAGCTGCAGGCAAAGAAACAGAAATTGGGTCCTTTTCCGAGAAATTTAATTCTTTCCTTGCCTAACCAAAGTGGCAAGTGGCTTGTGAGAGGGAGGGGAGAGCACAGCAGGGGCCACCAATAGGACTTTGTGGGACCTTGCGGGTGACAAATAGGACCTTGAGGGACCTTGTGGGCCACAAATAGGACCTTGTGGTGCCTTGAGGGTCACCAGTAGGACCTCGAGGGCCACCTGGGCTGCGCAGGAGGACCTTGTGGGCTACAACTAGGTCCTTGAGGGCCACCAGGAAGAGCTTGAGGGACCTTGAGGGCCACAACTAGGACCTCGAGGGCCACAGATAAGACCTTGTGGGACCTTGGGGGTCACCAATAGGACCTTGTGGGACCTTGAGGGCCACAACTAGGACCTTGAAGGCCACCGATAAGACCTTGAGGGCCACGGATAGGACCTTGAGGGCCACGGATAGGACCTTGTGGGCTACAAATAGGACCTTTAGGCCACAAATAGGACCTTGAGGGCCACAGATAGGACCTTGAGGGCTACAAATAGGACCTTTAGGCCACGAATAGGACCTTGAGGGCTACAAATAGGACCTTGAGAGCTACAAATAGGACCTTTAGGCCACAACTAGGACCTTGAGGGCCACCAATAGGACCTTGAGGGCCATGGATAGGACCTTGAGGGCCACAAATAGGACCTTGAGAACTACAAATAAGACCTTTAGGCCACAAATAGGACCTTGAGGGCTACAAATAGGACCTTTAGGCCACAAATAGGACCTTGAGGGCTACAAACAGGACCTTGAGGGTCACCGATAGGACCTTGAGGGCCACAAATAGGACCTTGTGGGCTACAAATAGGACCTTTAGGCCACAACTAGGACCTTGAGGGCCACGGATAGAACCTTGAGGGCCACTGATAAGACCTTGTGGGTCACCGATAGGACCTTGAGGGCTACAAATAGGACCTTGAGGGCCACAGATAGGACCTTGAGGGCCACAGATAGGACCTTGAGGGCCACAAATAGGACCTTGAGAGCTACAAATAGGACCTTGAGGGCCACAAATAGGACCTTGAGGGCCACAGATAGGACCTTGAGGGCCACAAATAGGACCTTGAGGGCCACCAATAAGACCTTGTGGGTCACCGATAGGACCTTGAGGGCTACAAATAGGACCTTTAGGCCACAAATAGGACCTTGAGAGCCACAAATAGGACCTTTAGAGCTACAAATAGGACCTTGAGGCCACAGATAGGACCTTGAGGGCCACAACTAGGACCTTGAGAGCTACAAATAGGACCTTTAGGCCACAAATAGGACCTTGAGAGCTACAAATAGGACCTTTAGGCCACAAATAGGACCTTGAGAGCCACAAATAGGACCTTGAGAGCCACAAATAGGACCTTTAGGCCACAAATAGGACCTTGAGGGCCACAAATAAGACCTTGTGGGTCACTGATAGGACCTTGAGGGCCACAAATAGGACCTTGTGGGCTACAAATAGGACCTTTAGGCCACAACTAGGACCTTGAGGGCCACGGATAGAACCTTGAGGGCCACTGATAAGACCTTGTGGGTCACCGATAGGACCTTGAGGGCTACAAATAGGACCTTGAGGGCCACAGATAGGACCTTGAGGGCCACAGATAGGACCTTGAGGGCCACAAATAGGACCTTGAGAGCTACAAATAGGACCTTGAGGGCCACAAATAGGACCTTGAGGGCCACAGATAGGACCTTGAGGGCCACAAATAGGACCTTGAGGGCCACCAATAAGACCTTGTGGGTCACCGATAGGACCTTGAGGGCTACAAATAGGACCTTTAGGCCACAAATAGGACCTTGAGAGCCACAAATAGGACCTTTAGAGCTACAAATAGGACCTTGAGGCCACAGATAGGACCTTGAGGGCCACAACTAGGACCTTGAGAGCTACAAATAGGACCTTTAGGCCACAAATAGGACCTTGAGAGCTACAAATAGGACCTTTAGGCCACAAATAGGACCTTGAGAGCCACAAATAGGACCTTGAGAGCCACAAATAGGACCTTTAGGCCACAAATAGGACCTTGAGGGCCACAAATAAGACCTTGTGGGTCACTGATAGGACCTTGAGGGCCACAAATAGGACCTTGTGGGCTACAAATAGGACCTTTAGGCCACAACTAGGACCTTGAGGGCCACGGATAGAACCTTGAGGGCCACTGATAAGACCTTGTGGGTCACCGATAGGACCTTGAGGGCTACAAATAGGACCTTGAGGGCCACAGATAGGACCTTGAGGGCTACAAATAGGACCTTGAGAGCTACAAATAGGACCTTTAGGCCACAAATAGGACCTTTAGAGTTACAAATAGGACCTTTAGGCCACAAATAGGACCTTGAGGGCTACAAATAGGACCTTGAGAGCTACAAATAGGACCTTTAGGCCACAAATAGGACCTTTAGAGTTACAAATAGGACCTTTAGGCCACAAATAGGACCTTGAGGGCTACAAATAGGACCTTGAGAGCTACAAATAGGACCTTTAGGCCACAAATAAGACCTTGAGGGCCACAGATAAGACCTTGTGGGCTACAAATAGGACCTTTAGGCCACGAATAGGACCTTTAGGCCACAACTAGGACCTTGAGGGCCACAAATAAGACCTTGTGGGTCACTGATAGGACCTTGAGGGCCACGGATAGGACCTTGAGGGCCACAAATAGGACCTTTAGGCCACAAATAGGACCTTGAGAGCCACAAATAGGACCTTTAGAGTTACAAATAGGACCTTGAGGGCCACAAATAGGACCTTGAGGGCCACCAATAAGACCTTGTGGGTCACCGATAGGACCTTGAGGGCTACAAATAGGACCTTTAGGCCACAAATAGGACCTTGAGAGCCACAAATAGGACCTTTAGAGCTACAAATAGGACCTTTAGGCCACAGATAGGACCTTGAGGGCCACAGATAAGACCTCGTGGGCTACAAACAGGGCCTTGAGATCCACCATTGGCTGCAAATAGGACCCTGAGGGGACCTGAGGGTCACCGGTAAAGACCTTGAGGGACCTTGTGGGCGACAACTAGGACCTTGAGGGCCACAGATAGGACCTCGTGGGACCTTGGGGGGGTCACCAATCGGACCTTGAGGGCCACAGAGAAGGCCTTGTGGGACCTTGTAGGTGACAACTAGGACCTTGAGGGCCACCAGTAGGACCTTGAGGGACCTTGAGGGCCACAGGTATGACCTTGTGGGTGACAAATAGGACCCTGAGGGCCACAGATAACACCTTGTGGGACCTTGGGGGTCACCAATAGGACCTTGTGGGACCTTGAGGGCCACAACTAGGACCTTGAAGGCCACAGATAAGACCTTGTGGGTCACCAATAGGACCTTGAGGGCCACAAATAGGACCTTGAGGGCCACAAATAGGACCTTGAGAGCTACAAATAGGACCTTGAGGGCCACAAATAGGACCTTGAGAGCCACAGATAAGACCTCGTGGGACCTTGGGGGGTGACCAATCGGACCTGGTGGGACCTCGAGGGCCACAGATAGGACCTCGTGGGCCCCCAATAGGGCCTTGAGGGAAGCTGAGGGTCACCAGTAGGACCTTGAGGGACCTTGCGGGTGACCAATAGGGCCTCGAGGGCCACAGATAGGACCTCGTGGGACCTTGAGTGTGTGTGTGTGTGCGTGAGCAGGTGGCGAAGCAGCAGGAGCAGTCGGCGACGACGCAGAAGGCGGAGAGGGAGGTGACCAAGATGGTGGTGGTGATGGTCTTGGGCTTCCTGGTGTGCTGGGCTCCCTACACCGTCTTCGCCCTCTGGGTGGTCACTCACCGAGGAGCTCCCTTCGAGGTCGGCTTGGCCTCCGTCCCCTCCGTCTTCTCCAAGGCCTCCACCGTCTACAACCCTGTCATCTACGTCTTCATGAACAAGCAGGTGAGGGGGTAGTTATGGGGGGCACTTGGGGGGCACTTAGGGGGCACTTGGGAGCGGAGTTGTGGGGCAGAGGTGGGTGGGGGAGCTTGGGGGCACTTGAGGGGTAGTTATGGGGCACTCGGGGGGCACTTAGGGGGCACTTAGGGGGCACTCGGGGGTGGAGTTGTGGGGCAGAGGTGGGTGGGGGAGCTTGGGGGCACTTGAGGGGTAGTTATGGGGCACTTAGGGGGCACTTGGGGGGCACTTAGGGGGCACTTGGGGGGCACTTAGGGGGCACTCGGGGGTGGAGTTGTGGGGCAGAGGTGAGTGGGGGAGCTTGGGGGCACTTGAGGGGTAGTTATGGGGCACTTAGGGGGCACTTATGGGGCACTCGGGGGTGGAGTTGTGGGGCAGAGGTGAGTGGGGGAGCTTGGGGGCACTTGAGGGGTAGTTATGGGGCACTCGGGGGGCACTTAGGGGGCACTTATGGGGCACTCGGGGGTGGAGTTGGGGGGCAGAGGTGGGTGGGGGAGCTTGGGGGCACTTGAGGGGTAGTTATGGGGCACTTGGGGGCACTTAGGGGGCACTTATGGGGCACTCAGGGGTGGAGTTGTGGGGCAGAGGTGGGTGGGGGAGCTTGGGGGCACTTGAGGGGTAGTTATGGGGCACTTATGGGGCTCTTGGGGGGCAGAGGTGGGTAAGAGGCACTTGGGGGGCACTTGGGGGGCAGGGGAGAGTGGGAGGCAAGAGGTTATGGGGCAGGGAGGGCTGGGGGTGCCCAGTGACCCCCAGTAAGGGCCCAGTGACCCCCAGTAAGGGCCCAGTGACTCTCAGTGTCCCCCAGTAAGAGCCCAGTGACCCCCAGTAAGAGCCCAGTGACTGCCAGTAAGGGCCCAGTGACTACCAGTGACGCCCAGTAAGGGCCCAGTGAGAGCCCAGTGCCCCCCAGTAAGGGCTCAGTAACTCTCAGTGCTGCCCAGTGACCCCCAGTAAGGGCCCAGTGACCCCCAGTAAGGGCCCAGTGACCCCCAGTGACCCCCAGTAAGAGCCCAGTGACCCCCAGTAATGGCCCATGGTCACCCAGTAAGGGCCCAGTGACCCCCAGTAAGAGCCCAGGGTCACCCAGTAAGGCCCAGTAAGGACTCAGGGACCCCTAGTAAGAGCCCAGTGACCCCCAGTAAGGGCCCAGTGACCCCCAGGAAGAGCCCAGTGACCCCCAGTAAGGGCCCAGTGACCCCCAGGAAGAGCCCAGGGTCACCCAGTAAGGCCCAGTAAGGACTCAGGGACCCCTAGTAAGAGCCCAGTGACCCCCAGTAAGGGCCCAGTGACCCCCAGGAAGAGCCCAGTGACCCCCAGTAAGGGCCCAGTGACCCCCAGTAAGAGCCCAGGGTCACCCAGTAAGGCCCAGTAAGGACTCAGGGACCCCTAGTAAGGGTCCAGTGACCCCCAGTAAGGGCCCAGTGACCCCCAGTAAGGGCCTATAGTCACCCAGTAAGGGCCCAGTGACCCCCAGTAAGAGCCCAGGGTCACCCAGTAAGGCCCAGTAAGGACTCAGGGACCCCTAGTAAGAGCCCAGTGACCCCCAGTAAGAGCCCAGTGACTGCCAGTAAGGGCCCAGTGACTACCAGTGACGCCCAGTAAGGGCCCAGTGAGAGCCCAGTGCCCCCCAGTAAGGGCTCAGTAACTCTCAGTGCTGCCCAGTGACCCCCAGTAAGAGCCCAGTGACCCCCAGTAAGGGCCCAGTGACCCCCAGTAAGAGCCCAGGGTCACCCAGTAAGGCCCAGTAAGGACTCAGGGACTCCTAGTAAGGGTCCAGTGACCCCCAGTAAGGGCCCAGTGCCACCTAGAGGGCAGCAAGGAAGGAGGGGGGGGGGGGGGGCAGGTTTTGGGTTGTGTGTGATGTCACCCAGGGGTGTGATGTCACCGGGGGGGGGTGACGTCACGGGGTGTGTGTGTGTGACGTCCCTGCCCCCCCCCTCCTGCCCCCCCCCAGTTCCGTTCGTCGCTGCTGCGGTTGCTGTTCTGCGGCCGAAGCCCCTTTGGGGACGACGATGACGTCTCGGGCTCCTCTCAGGCCACACAAGTCTCCTCCGTCTCCTCCAGCCAAGTGGCCCCTGCTTAGGCACCAACCCACGGCCACCCGTGGCTCTGCCCCACACTGCCCCACACCCACCCACACAGACACACACAGACCCACAGAGACACACACAGACCCACGGCCACCCGTGGTGCTGCCCCACACCGACCCACACTGCCCCACAGCGACCCACGGCGACCCACAGAGACACACACAGACCCACAGCGACCCATGGCGCTGCCCCACACCGACCCAGATTGACCCATGGCGACCCACGGCGACACACACAGACCCATAGTGACCCATGGCGCTGCCCCACACTGACCCACACCGACCCACACTGCCCCACACCAACCTATGGCAACTCACACCAACCCACACTGCCCCACACCGACCCACAACGCTGCCCCACAGCGACCCACACAGACCTACACAGACCCACACAGGCCCACGCTGCCCCACACTGACCCACACAGAGACCCACAGTGACACACACAGACCCACAGCGACCCGTGGTGCTGCCCCACACCGACCCACAGACCCACACAGACACACACAGAGACCCACACAGACCCACACCGACCCACACTGCCCCACACCGACCCACACGCGGACACACACAGACCCACGGCGCTGCCCCACACTGCCCCACGCAGACCCACACCGACCCACACTGCCCCACACAGACCCACACACACCCACATAGACCCACACAGACCCACGCTGCCCCACACTGCCCCACACAGACCTACAGAGCTGCCCCACGGCGACCCACACACACCCACACAGAGACACACGCAGCCCCACACTGCCCCACGGCGACCCACAGCAGCCCACACAGACACACAGAGACCCACGGCACTGACCCACACTGCCCCACAGCGACTCACACAGACCCACACTGCCCCATGGCGACCCATGGCGACCCACGCTGCCCCACACAGACACACAGAGACCCACAGAGACCCACGGCACTGACCCACACTGCCCCACAGAGACCCACAGAGACCCAACCAGCCCCACACCGACCCACAGCAACTCACACAGACCCACAGAGACCCACGGCACTGCCCCACAGCGACCCACACAGCCCCACAGCAACCCACGGCGCTGACCCACACTGCCCCACACAGCCCCACACAGCCCCCCAGAGCCCCCCAGAGCCCCCCTGCCCCACGGCGCTGCCCTACCCAGCTCCACTGCCCCCCAGCACAGCCCCTCTGCCCCCCCCAGGGCTGTGGGGCTCCCCGGGCAGTGGGGCCTGGGCCGCCGTGGGGCAGCCCCACAGCCCCGTTGTACATAACCCCCTGCCCCACACATTAAAGATGGGAGACGCAGCCACCGACTCTGTCTGGGGCACTCACCCTGACCCACAAGTCCCTCTGAGCCCCACAAGTCCCTCTGAGACCCACAAGTCCCTCTGAGCCCCACAAGACCCACAAGTCCCTCTGAGACCCACAAGTGCCTCTGAGACCCCCAAGTCCCTCTGAGACCCCCAAGTGCTTCTGAGACCCACAAGTCTCTCTGAGACCCACAAGTGCCTCTGAGACCTACAAGTCCCTCTAATCCCCCCAAGACCCACAAGTCTCTCTGAGACCCACAAGTCCCTCTGAGACCCCCAAGTGCCTCTGAGACCCCCAAGTCCCTCTGAGACCCACAAGTCCCTCTGAGACCCACAAGTCCCTCTAATCCCCCCAAGACCCACAAGTCTCTCTGAGACCCACAAGTGCCTCTGAGACCCCAAGTCCCTCTGAGACCCCTAAGTCCCTCTGAGACCCACAAGTCCCTCTAATCCCCACAAGACCCACAAGTCCCTCTGAGACCCACAAGTCCCTCTGAGACCCACAAGTCCCTCTGAGACCCCAAGTGCCTCTGAGACCCCCCAAGTCCCTCTGAGACCCACAAGTCCCTCTGAGACCCCTAAGTCCCTCTGAGACCCACAAGTCCCTCTAATCCCCACAAGACCCACAAGTCCCTCTGAGACCCCCAAGTGCCTCTGAGACCCCCAAGTGCCTCTGAGACCCACAAGTGCTTCTGAGACCCACAAGTGCCTCTGAGACCCACAAGTCTCTCTGAGACCCCCAAGTGCCTCTGAGACCCACAAGTGCTTCTGAGACCCACAAGTGCCTCTGAGACCCACAAGTCTCTCTGAGACCCCCAAGTGCCTCTGAGACCCACAAGTGCCTCTGAGACCCACAAGTGCCTCTGAGCCCCCCAAGTCCCTCTGAGCCCCACAAGTCCCCCTGAGCCCCCAAGTCCCTCTGAGCCCCACAACTGCCTCTGAGACCCACAAGTGCCTCTGAGACCTACAAGTCCCTCTAATCCCCCCAAGACCCACAAGTCTCTCTGAGACCCACAAGTCCCTCTGAGACCCCCAAGTGCCTCTGAGCCCCCAAGTCCCTCTGAGACCCCCAAGTGCCTCTGAGACCCGCAAGTGCCTCTGAGACCCACAAGTGCTTCTGAGACCCACAAGTGCCTCTGAGACCTACAAGTCCCTCTGAGACCCCCAAGTCCCTCTGAGACCCACAAGTGCTTCTGAGACCCACAAGTCCCTCTGAGCCCCACAAGTGCCTCTGAGACCCCCAAGTCCCTCTGAGACCCCCAAGTCCCTCTGAGACCCACAAGTGCCTCTGAGCCCCACAAGTCCCTCTGAGACCCCAAGTCCCTCTGAGACCCACAAGTCCCTCTGAGACTCACAAGTCTCTCTGAGACCCACAAGTGCCTCTGAGACCCTCAAGACCCCCAAGTCCCTCTGAGACCCACAACTGCCTCTGAGACCCACAAGTGCCTCTGAGACCCCCAAGTCCCTCTGAGACCCCCAAGTGCTTCTGAGACCCACAAGTGCCTCTGAGACCCACAAGTGCCTCTGAGACCTACAAGTCCCTCTAATCCCCCCAAGACCCACAAGTCTCTCTGAGACCCACAAGTGCCTCTGAGACCCCAAGTCCCTCTGAGACCCCTAAGTCCCTCTGAGACCCACAAGTCCCTCTAATCCCCACAAGACCCACAAGTCCCTCTGAGACCCACAAGTGCCTCTGAGACCCCTTAAGTCTTTCTGAGACCCACAAGTCTTTCCAAGCCCCCCCCTGCCCCACAAGTCCCTCTGAGACCCCCAAGACCCACAAGTCCCTCTGAGCCCCACGAGTCCCTCTGAGACTCCCGAAGTGCCCTCTGAGCCCCCCCCCAAGTGCCTGTGGGGCGTCCGTGGGGCGTCCGTGGGGCAGGTGTGGGGCAGTGGGTGGCGCGGCCGAGTTCTGCTGGTAGTGAGCTCTGACCCAGCGGCAACAGTTCAGAACTAGCGGAATTCCTGTCGCACGACCCTGGGAGCCTCTGCCCCACGGACACCCACGGCCTGACCCACACCGACACACACACCCCCCATAGAGACCCATAGAGACCCACAGAGACCCATAGAGACCCACGGCCTGACCTACACTGACCCATAGAGACCCATGACCTGACTCATAGAGACCCACAGAGACCCACACTGACCCACAGAGACCCACGGCCTGACCCACACAGACCCATAGAGACCCACGGCCTCCTCCACACTGCCCCGCGATGACCCTCGGCTGCCCCACAGCAACTCACGGCTGCCCCACGGCGACCCAGGGTGACCCACGGCTGCCCCACGGCAGCCCCACAGCGACAGACAGTGACCCACGGTGGGTCTAAGGCGACCCACAGCAGCCCCATAGCAGCCCCACAGGGACACAGCGTGACCCACGGCAGCCCCACTGTGGGTCCAGGGCCACACAGTGACCCCCCCATAGCGACCCACAGCAGCCCCATGGCAGTCCCATGGTGACCCACGGTGGCCCCACAGCTGCCCCACGGTGCATCCAGAGCCACACAGGGAACCCACAGTGACTCCATGGCAGCCCCACAGTGACCCACAGCGACACATAGCGACCCACGGCCGCCCCACGGCAGCCCCACAATGGGTCCAGAGCCACATAGTCACCCCATAGGGACCCACGGCAGCCCCACAGCGACACAACGTGACCCACGGCCGCCCCACGGCAGCCCCACGGCCACCCTACAGCGACACAGCGCGACCCACGGCAGCCCCACAGTGGGTCCAGAGCCACAGAGTCACCCCATAGCGACCCACAGCAGCCCCACAGCCACACGGTGTGACCCACGGCAGCCCCACGGTGGCCCCAACAGTGGGTCCAAAGCCACAGAGTCACCCCATAGGGACCCACGGCAGCCCCACAGTGGGTCCAGGGCAGCACAGTGACCCCACAGCGACCCACGGCAGCCCCACAGCAGCCCCACAGCCACACGGCGTGACCCACGGCAGCCCCACGGCCACCCACACTGCCCCATAGTGACCCACAGCAACACGGCGTGACCCACGGCAGCCCCACGGCCACTCATCGTGACCCACGGCCGCCCCACAGTGACCCACGGCAGCCCCACGGCCACTCATCGTGACCCACGGCGACCCCACAGTGACCCACGGCAGCCCCACAGCCCCCCCCCCCCCCCCACAGCTGCCCCCCAACTCCCCCCATGTCACTCACCCTCCAGGCTCCGTGGCTCTCCGGCTGCCCCACAGCACCTCGGGGTCCCTCCCGCCCCACGGGGGACACCCCAAAGCCCCACAGGGACCCCACAAGGAGCCCCATGGGGAGCCCCTTAAACCCTAGAGGGACTTCCCCCAAGCCCCATAGGGAACCCCCTAAACCCTATAGGGAGTCCCTTAAAGCCTATAGGGACTCCCCCAAACCCCATAGGGAACCCCCTTAACCCCATAGGGAGTCCCTTAAACCCTATAGGGAGTCCCTTAAACCCTCTAGGGACTCCCCCAAGCCCCATAGGGAACCCCCTAACCCCATAGGGAGTCCCCTAAACCCTATAGGGACTCCCCCAAACTCCATAGAGAGCCCCCAAGGAGCCCCCTAAACCCTCTAGGGAGCCCCACAAACCCCATAGGGACTCCCCAGACCTCATAGGGAACCCCCTAAACCCTCTAGGGACACCTCCCAACCCCATAGGGAGACCCACAAGCCCCATTGGGACCTCACAAGGACACCCCGAACCCTCTAGGGAGCCCCACAAACCCCATAGGGACCTCACAAGGAGCCCCCTAAGCCCCATAGGGAGCCCCCTAACCCCATAGAGAACCCCCTAAACCCTATAGGGAACCCCCTAAACCCTATAGGGACTCCCCCAAACTCCATAGGGAGTCCCTAAACCCTCTAGGGAGCCCCCTAACCCCATAGGGAGCCCCCTAACCCCATAGAGAACCCCCTAAACCCCATAGGGAACCCCCCCAAGCCCCATAGGGACCCCACAAGGAGCCCCATAGGCCCCATAGAGAGTCCCCTAAACCCCACAGGGACTCCCCTGGACCCCATAGGGAACCCCCTAAACCCTATGGAGACCCCCAAACCCCATCGAGACACCTCCCAACCCCATAGGGAGCCCCACAAGCCCCATAGGGAACCCCTTAAACCCCATAGGGAGCCCCTTAAACCCCATAGGGAGCCCCCAAGGAGCCCCCTCAACCCCATAGGGAGCCCCTTAAACCCCATAGGGAGCCCCAAAACCCCCTAGAGAACCTCCAAACCCCCACAAAGAGCCCCCCCCCCCCCTCAACCCCAGCCCCATAGCTCTGCTCATCTCTGGGTCCCTCGCGCCCCCTTTTTCCCCTGGGAGGGGATTAAAGTTTCCAACAGGTTTCCCCCCCCCCCCCCCCCCCCATCCCCCTTCCTAATCCCCATCCCCCGGAGCGACCCCCCAAATCCCCAGATTAGGGGCTTGGGTTGGGGGGGGTGGGATTAGAGCTTGGGGATGGGGGGGAGGGGGGGGGGGGGGGCCCCCCCAAAACCCTCCTCCTGGTTAATCC